>JUFY01030143.1:631-14490 GCA_001855655.1 Leptopilina clavipes | reverse complement strand
GTAGAAATCCAGTTGAGGTGAGTCTCAGTTTCAACAATCGCTCAAGCGTCGTTGACGCAACACTGGGTAACGTACAAATTTGTCACCAACTCCTTACAAATGGTTTAACTGCAGTAATAGGTATTGAAGTATTAGATATGTAATTTTTATAATAGAAATAGATATTGTAATTGTTTTAAATTAAAGTGTTCTGTTTCAAATTTCTTGGGAACCTACTGGCTTCGTCTCCATTAAAGTCCATCTCTTTAAAACTTTACCTCAACCTCCTTTCTTTTCATTCTAATCTATTACAAGATTACAACTATTATCAACACTATCGATTCTTACTCTCAACTATCTGTACATTCTCACCCTTCTTGCAACCTATTAGTTCATCCATCACACTCCATTCACTGAATTTCCAACTCTTTAACCCTTTCATTATGTGTCCATCTATTCTAACCATTTTTCACTCTTACTTTTACAGGTTGTTTCCTGTTTACCTTCTAACCCACTTTCTTACTCTATTCGCCCAAAGTCCCAAACACATTTCTCTGTACATTTTTCCTTATTTCAACTCACGCTTTTTCTTTCAGTATCATCCTTAGTCTTCTCTATCTCCACGTCCTAATATCAATAATTCTTTCCAGACTCCCTTTCAAACTCCACTTTCATCTCATTACTCTTCTCCTTTTTCAGTATTTAACTTAATCATCTACAACTTTAGTTTCTCTTCGTCATCTTCTGTTGCTTTTAACTTCCTAATAGTAACTTTTACGTCATTCCTTATCAACAACCTTTCCTCTTTATTCTTATCCTCCTTGTATATAAATAGCCCAACCTCATCCCTGTATGTTTCTTTTTTACCTCCTTCTCCATACACTCCAAACATTTCCATAATTATTTAATTGTAGATGTTGCAACAGAGCATTAAATTTGTTTGTCTTCCAACCGTAATTCCCGCCCAGTGGATTTCGTTCACCTTTTGATCCCATCTTTCTGTGGTTCCTTTAGCCTACCATCCTTTTTCCAGAGATATTTATAAGCGCAAGACATTATCGCAGACACCTTCCTGCCAAATCGTAACATCCCTGGTGAAAATTTCGGACTTATTTCATATTAAATCCTAACAGATTAGTCCGGATTGGTCCAAAAATTGAATGAAAACAGTCCCAAGTCAATCTGGATGAAAAGAATAATTCGGAATTATTCCGCAACAATACGAATTCATTTCGGTAAAAAAAACTTAATCCGAAATAATCCGTAGTTTTTATGTAGAAAGTCTGGAAACAATCCGCAACAATCTGGATTTAGATCGGAATTTTGACCCTATTAAATCCTTATTGTGGCGGACTGATTACTGATTGTCTATACATTCAAAATACACCAATTATTCCTTACTCATTTCGGATTTAAATTTTGACCACCGTAAATCCCGATTAATGAGAACCAGTATCGGATTTTTACATACAAATTGTGAATTATCCGGAATTAACCGGGCAAATTCTGGATGATAAAAGTCAGACCATAAACCGGCCTGTTTCGGAATAATAAATTCCGAATTCACTAGTTACACAGGTCGGATTAATTTCGCATTTATCAGTCACACAAATGGTACTAATTTCGGATTCAAATATTCAATTGAACTAATTCCGTATTAGCTTTTAATCAGGGATACAACAAATATTTAAAAATAACCAAATCATACATTTTCATCTAATTGAATTGAGTAGCGTTAATATTTTTTTATGATAAAAATTAGGGATTAGGACAATACCAATATTTGTATTTTCGATATCTACTTTCTTGTACCAATAATGGGCTTTCAAAGTTCAATAATCTAATAAAAAAAAATAATTCCCCAAACCCATTTTAAATTGGCGAAAGGAATTCCATATTCGATTTGGTGTCTAAACTGAATTGCGCTGCATTTCCGCACCAATTCTGCTTGCGCGGAATTCAATTCTCTAGTAATGTATATATGAATATTTCGGTTTTATGAGCAAAGTTTACAATATAAATTAAAAGCGTGGGTGTCCTGAAATGTTAAAATGCCGTCTGCGTAAAGGAAATTTGATAGTTTGATAAAAAGTACAAAAATGAAATTTGGCAGGCATGACTGGATTCACCACATGATTCAATGTGGTAAGTGCTAAGCACAACTATTTTTGATTGATGGAATAATTGATTGCCAAGAAATATTCGTGAACATTTTGTCACATCCAAAGAGAAGGCAGAAGAAAAATAAACTTTTTATTTTTGAGCGTTGGACTATTTTGTAATTTTTTAGATTGCAAAAATCAGACAAAATTGCAAAATTCATATTAGACTTGGAATTTTATAATAATCTAACAATATGTATATATTTCAAACGTTGAACATAAATCTCTAGATACACAAAATACATACATCATGTTTCAATGTTGATCCTTTTTCTCTATTTTCACTCCAAAAATTACAAACAAAACCTAAAACTGTTTGCTTCTAAGGTCCCTTTCTTCAGAGCGCGTCACATAATATTTATTTATTTATTTATTAACTTCTGTCTGGCGTTTAGGGTGCATGTTTCACCTAATTAAGATACAGGATGCAATTTTTCCTGTCTTTGGTTGTACTCAGGGTAAATTTGAATCCCTATTTCCAGAAATGTTTTAGATAATCCAGTTTCACGTTTAAATGGAGAAAACTGACCAGTGAAATAAGCTTCAAGTCTTGGAAAAGGGAGTAAGTACAAGGTGGGCTTTGTGTTTTCGCGTTAAGTCCTCCCCTCAAGTGAATCTTGCCAAAGGAACAAAAATAGACCGAATTAGTATCTCTGAGTTTCGCGTGCTATGCGCGTTCGTTAATTCTTCACGTAAATTGCGCGCTGCAATATAGACTCAGAAGGACAGACAGACGAGATACTGTCACTATCCTCGATTCCAAGTATTCCTGGTTTAATGCACTCTGACTTAATGGATGTTATTCACAAAAAATGCATATTTACCTTTTCATCAGCAGAAAATGATGAAAATAAATCTCCCATCTTAAAAAAGACACCAATAGACAAATAAACCTTTTTATTCAAACATTTACTACTATTTACGAATTTAATCTCAGATTTGTAATCTACTTTAAAATATTATTTATTAATCACAACATTGAAATTAATTGCTCCCAATCATCTTTGTGGCATGTTTCAAACGACTGTTATCTAAATATAAAATTAATCTGTACTGAAAAAAGGGAGACATCAATTGAAGAGAAAAAAAATGAATTTTGGTGAAAGAACCTACTTTTTTCTTTTGAAAAGCATCAATATTTACGCATCCATTTAAAACAGAACTCCGAGAGAGCATTTTGCTTGAATCGCGCCAGTAAATATCATAAACTTTCGAGAATAAGTATGCGACGAAGCCGTATATTTTAGTTTATTTGAATTATGCCCTGAATTCGCCTGCGAAAAGCATTTTCCTAAAATTATTGAACGAGTTCGACGTATTCTTTCAATCTTATGGCATTTGCATTTCCTGCAAAAGTGTCAATGGGATTTTTTTTTATCTCACCGATGAAATATAAAATTTTATTATTATTTATTTCTTTACTCGCGTATATATGATATAAATTTATTTATAAATATAATTATTTTTATGAAAATTGTGAATAAAAATGTTAATTGGAAATATTATTTAAGTAGAATATATTTTTTGTTTCTATAATAAAAAGTGTTTTCAAAAAGTCAACATGTCTGGGTTTATTCACAGTTTTAGAATTTTATAAGACTCTATAAAATATATTCTCGACTATATATGTACATATATAGAGAAGAATAGAACGCAATTCGATTTTGTCTCGTTTTGTCTCAGGAAGAGCAACTGCGTCTAGTCGTTTGCACGTTTGCACAGAAATCCTTACTTCACATTTGAATTTAAATATGGAAATGCATACAAACTGTATCTTTCGTAAGATTTTCATAGAATCTCCTTGAACTTTATATTAATACTCTTATCAGCCTCACACAAGCCTTCATTATTATTTCCTTACTGAAGACAAAAGATTGGGTTTTTTTACAATTTTGTTTTTAACATTTATTTATTTTACTTTTTGTTTGTTTTTATCTATTTGCTTTTAATATTTTAATTTGTTTTTCCTTTTTATAATTTTTTATCTATATTTTGACTTTTATTTATTGTATTTCATAATATTAGTTATAAATTTTTTTTTCATTTTACTGACATTACTTATTTATTTCTCATTTTACTGAAATTATTTTTATCAATTGATTTTATTATTTGTAAGTGTTGTTTTGTTAATTCCGCTTTCAACTACTAACGTAGGATGTCCGCAAGAAAGGATTGAGTCGCAATGGTGGCAAAGGCTTCAACCTCGGAGGCTAAAGTCTTCAGATAGTTCCGAGGTTGGATAAAGGGCTCCAAATAAAGGGTTACGGGTTTTAGTGGGTCGAGTCTGGAAGTAGGTCGCCAGCAATATATATGTTATATTCTCTTTATATTTAATAATATTCTTTTTCTTTTTTATTTTAGATAAATAATTAAATAAATAAATTCTAGAATAGCTTTATTGAAATTATTAGTTATAAAAAACAGTTAAAACAGTTAAAAAACTGTTAAAAACAGTTGCAATTTTTTCAGAAATAATTGAATTTTAGAAGGTTTTAAACTAAAACTTTTGAAAATTTCATTTGTTGTGAAGAAATTAATAATAATTAAATATTTATTTAAAAAATTATTTATAAGTTTTAAATAATTTTACTTAAAATTCTGAAAAAATAAGTTTTTTGAGAAATTTTAATTCAATTTTTTAAAGATACTTGAATTTTTAAAAAAAGTTTATTAAAGAATTATCAAATTAATTTAAATTTTAAACACTGTAAACTTTAAATTATCAAATTGATACCAAAAGTATCAAATTGATTCAAAATTTTTGGATAAATTTGTTATTTTTAGTATCAAATTGATACTTTTAAGTTAACAGTGTAAAATTGAATTAAAAATAATAATATTTGTTAAAGAATTTCATTAGAGATGAAAGAAAAATCTAACTTTTGAAGAAGTTTCATTTAATAATTGGTAAATAATTGAATTTTGAAGAGTCACAATCGAATGTATTCATATATTGTTAGTGTAAAAAGCAGCATTAAAGGGTCCAATAGCATCTAAAATAATTTAATTTTAAAAGAGTTACAATTAAAATTTTTATTAACAGTTAATTTTTAAAAGATTTAAATTTAAACTAATTTTAAAAAATTAAAGTCTTGAAGAATATTTAAAATTCTGAAGAATTAGGTTTTTAAAATATTTTAGTTCTATTTTTTAAACGTAATTAAACTCTTATAAACAAGTAATTGAAAATTCTTGAAATAATTGAAATTTTCTAAAATTCTATTAAATATAATTGATTTTTTAAGAATTTTATTGAAATTTATTTTTAAAATAGGTAGATACCCAAATCAAATTTTTGCTTCTAAAAATGATTTTTTTATAATTGAACTTACTTTGAATTTTTTTTTATTGGGATCAGGAAAAAAGTAAAAATTCTGTCTGGAAATCAGGGAAAAGTCCAGGAAAAACGAGATCATATTTTTGTGGCAACCTTGCACAGTAAGATTGCCGGAAGACTACCGCTAGGTTTCAAACTAAGATTACAGCGTAAAGTGGCTGAAATGTTACTGAATAAAATTACAGTAATATTGCTTGTTAATTTTGATATAATATTACTTACTTAGTAATTTATTATTATATCAAAACTGATGAAATATTAGTAAGTAATTTTACATGAATGTTAACAATCAATATTAATTTAATATTACCGAGCAAAATTTCATGTTGATAATAATTGAAAACATCTTGAAAAAATACCTCATATTATAAAAAGTATATCTTCTCGTTGGTGCTGTTTTGAAAGTCATGCAAGAGAGTAAAGTTATAAAAGCAAAGAAAAAAGAAATTCGACAAACTTTTTATTTTGCGCGAAAATTGTATAAAACTGTTATAAATAAAGTTTATAATGCAATTGGGAATTCAGATGTTGTAAAAACAGTTGGCGTCATTAAACAAAACGCGGCGTCGTCGCTTAGTCGTGCGTCGGCTAACGAAAGCTGGCTTTTACGAGGTTGTGATGCGCACATCCGCATTTTTATTCGAGACACATTTTTTTTATTCATTAATTGGGACATATTCATGATCGCGCGGGATTAGAAAAGAATCTTTTGCCTCCGCCCGACTTATCATCCGAAAGGATATTCGACCCTACTTTGCAACTGTATACATGTATATAAGTTAGCCGAAGATATTGTCGTCACAAGTGCTATGTCAAAACAGTTATACGCTCTGGGTGTGTCAACGCCAAAGCTTTGAAGAAGATGTGACCTTTCAAAACAGAGACGTCAGTTTCGGATTCTGTGATTCGACATGAAGTATATCTCATGACAGTTTAAGTACCTCTGAAACACGAGAGGAATATTATTATCCTGAGAGCTTCCAAAGTCATTTGGCGAACGTGTAACCAAGTACTTTTCGGCAGAATGGCTATTGCCTTGTTAAAATGCATTGGAAGTAGCTTGAAAAATGGCTCAAAGGACTCCTTTTTCGATAAATATCATCTGTTTACGATCCTGAAAAGCGCTTTAAAGGGATACTTTCAAGCAAAATTTTTTATTCAAGCTTGCTCAAAGTTTCAACCCACATTTAGTAAATGGTGAGTGAATACACCCAGAAATAATACATTATGTTGATATAATGTAAAAACTCACTTTTTTCCCAAACATTTTCTTTCTACCCAAATAGCACAACATATAATAACAATATTACGTCAATATTGCATAGTAATATTACAAATATTGCTAGATAAAATTCAGGCAATATTGCGTGGCAATATTAAGGCAACATTCAAAAATTTTCAATTATTTGTTCATCAAAATTCAATTATCGTTAAAAAATAAAATTGAAATGTTTTAAAAAACTAATTGTTGAGAATTTTAATTATAATTTTTCGAAACTTCCATTTAAACAAAAATTAATTTAAATCTTTTTAAAGTTAACTAATTAAAAAAATTTTAATTTTTAACTCTTTCGAAATTAAAATATTTTAGATGCAATTGGACCCTTTAATACTGCTATTTACACTAGTAAACATATGGAATATATTCTATTGTGACTCTTTGTAAAATTCAATTATTTACCAATTATTGAATAAAAGATAAAATAATAAAAATAATAATAAAATAATAAAAATAATTCTTTAATAATTTTTTTTTTTAAATCAATTATCTTCAAAAAATTCAATTAAAATTTCTCAGGAATCTCATTTTTTCAAAATTTTACACTCAGAAAAAAATTTGCTTGAAACAACCGAATTTTGATTTAATCAACCAAAGAAATGCATTGCTTTACAGTTAACAAAATATTTGTTTGGTTCCATCAAAAATTTAGTTCAAACGACCAAATTCTTTCTTCGATCAAAAAAATTATTAAACTTAACCAAACATTTATTTAAATCAAATAAATATTTATTTAGGTTATACGAACTTTATTTAAAATAACCTAAAACTTCTGTCTCTACAATAAAATAGAAGATTTGGTTAAAAGATAATTTTTTCTTGAATGGAAATAAAATTATTTAAAACTTAATTAATTTTTTAAATAAATATTCAATTATTATTTATTTATTCTCAGCAGTTAAAATATTCAAAAAAATTTAGTTTAAATTTTGAAATTCAATGATTTCTGAAAATTGCAACTATTTATCGTTTTATCTAAAATCTTTTCTAAGTTAATTATAATTAATTAACTTTAAAAAAGTTCTTCCAGAAATTAATTTTTTAAATTAAATTAAATTAAATTATATTAAATTATTTATTTAATTATTTATTATTTTTTTAATAAGAAAAAATCCAGTTTTTTTTTTAAATTCATTGTGATTCAAAGATTGTGTTAAGGTGATAAAAATTCAAGGAGAATTTAAGGTTTTTAAGCTTATCAAAAATGTTTTGTAAAAATTAATTTTATAGTTAAGTAATATAAAATAATTTAATTAAATCACCTTATAATGAACTTTTGGTGATTTTATTGATTTTGTTTATTTATAACAATCCATGTTAGGAATTTGCTCTAATTTCTATCCATTTTCATATAAAAGTGAATTTTACTCATTTCAGAACGGAGATTCACCGCAATACGTTACGGACCGACTTCGCCAATTTTCGGATCCTTTGGCAAGGTTTCAACCAATCAATGGTGAGTGCTATTCATTTTATTGAAGTTCTGTAATACTAGAGATTTCACTACCGCGTTTACGGAGAAATTTACCAGTTTTTACAATAAATGTCCATTGAATTTGTACATGTAATGAAAAATTTGTTAAATATTTTCACTTGTAATGATTTCCAGCAAAAAATAGTTAAAAATTTCTGCATTAAAATTTTTTCATTCCAATCGTTTCTGTCGATTTAAAAAATTTTTTTGAAAAACGGCAGACATTTTCATAAGAGTATAAGATAATAAAATTATAATAATTTATTAAATTTTTTAATTCAATATTTATTTAGAGAAATAAAATTGAGTTAATTATTTAATGGTAAATGCACCTAATAGAGAAATCAATCAATATTATGCATCTTGAGTTTGTCACATGATATCCGCGAGAACGAAGACGACTCGCTGGTCAGGTTCATAAATCACACTTGTAGAGAGATGAGAAAGAAAAGGAAGCGTAAGTTGCACTCTCCTTCGGAAGAGAAGAGGGTGGGAAAATGAAGAGAAAAAAAGAAGCAAGAAAGTAGTGAAGAGGGTTGGTCGGTTTTACTAGACGCTTAGAGATTCTAAAGCTTTGACAATGTATAATCACGCCTACCTTTTAAACGAGCTTCTAGTCTTGACGAATATTGATGACACTATTTTTTCTCTCTTCCTTTTGCCAATCATTACCGTAAGATCATTTTATCTTCTTTCAATTTCATCCTTCTTTCTCTCTTATTTTCTCCTAAAGCAATAACTAACCTATTTTTCATTAAAACAGCCAATTTAATTAAATTAAAGAGTTTTTTTATATCTTTTTTACGATTTTTCCTTTTATTCTAAAGCCTTATGAAATTTTCCATCTTTTACTTCCTAATAAAATACTAATTGTAAGACTTCTTTGATGGTCTAAAGATGATAATGTAATATGGTTTCATATTAGAGTCCCTTCTCTGGTAATTAATATAGAGCACCTAAGAAAGTAGTTCGTAAAATACGTTCAGAGATCATTCTTCGTGTCTAGGAAACTTATTCACAAAAGACATTTGTAAACGTTAAAGTGTCTCTTCTGGTAAGACGTTTATGAGACACTCGTTTTAGCAATGATGCGTAAAAATTCAAAAACGTCATCCAAAAGGACTTTTACGAGAAAAAAAGAGAAACTACAATCATTAAGACTTTAAACTACGAACACACGGTCACAAACGGTATTAAAATAATAGAAGAGTTGGTCAAACGAAATAGAAATATCAATTAATCTCTATTTGCGTAAATAACGTCTTCAACATTACGTCGCGGTTCATAAAACATTAATTTAATTCTAATTAAATGCAAGTACTGTATTTCTTCTAACGCATCAAAATCATGAAATACGAACTTCCCTAGAAACAATTGTCGGCTGCTGTTAAAACAAGAAACCACTTTCAATTTAATTTTAAGTCCGTTTATTTTAACACAAAAATTTTACACTTCTTGACCTTAACATGTTATAATGTAGACTGCGAGAAGTTCCCTTTTTCTTCCCCTCCTGGGTTCCACAACTCGCCCCTCTCCTCGATAAGTAAGGTTATTCTATTACCTGAAACAATTAAAGAAACTCCGAAGATGGTATAGACCACGCCTTCAAGTCTGGTTTTCACCTTTATAAACAATAAACAAAACTAAAGAAAAGAGAGGGGATTCTTAGACAAACCATTAGGATGATTGTCCTTTATACTATTACGTCCGTCTAGACATGAGCACAAGGCAAGGGCAAGGGCCTCAATAGATACAATAGGCAAGGCCTTAAATAATACAAAGGCAAGGGCCTCATTATTACAAGAGACAAGAGCCTCAGTGTAATTATCCATAATTTTCATAAACAGTGACGACTTATCTCGACCAAGCCTCTAACACAAACAATCAAAAGATTTCCATTTTTGATTTTGGCTCTGAAATAAATTCAGTTATAGTTATTGAGTCTTTTCCCTTTTGATTAAAGAAAGATCTAGTGCCCTCAATTTTGTCAAGAAATCTATATTGGAAAATTGTCGAGACTGTTAAGTAAATGAAATAAATTATTATCTATTTCCTATGCCAAACAAATATATTTTCTAATGAAAACGTTGCAATTTTGATCGTCTATTATTAAAAAAATAATTACTATTTCCATTGTTGCTTAAAATCCAAGTATGATCGGAAATGGTGACTATGACTATGATCATAATTCAAAATTCACACACTATCCCTAAACAGTTTAAAACAATAATCGATGCTTGGAAACAGTGGGCTTGCAAACTCCTAACGGAATTAACTTCCAGTTGAGGTAGCTTTCTCTCTTTGAAAGGTGTGCGGGCCGGACCTATCTGAATTTCTATTTGGAATGGGCGAAGGGACGAATGGTGGTTGGATTTTCGCATGAACATTAACTAGAGTTTCGCGTGAAAATTTAATGCGAACTGGCGCCCACCGGAAAATTTGAATAAATTTTCGAAAATAGTTTTACGACAGGCGTTAGTGCGCGCGATGGGCTGTGTGTATGTATGTATATATATATGAGTAAGGGAAGACGATTATTTAACGTTTCCAACGAAGGCAAAAGCACAGAGCCAACACCAACTAGAAGTCGATTTTGCTTCGCCAGCGTTTCGAAAACCTTGGTTGCACCATCTCATCCCTAGTTTTACCTTGCCCTCGTTCTCTCTCTCAGCCTTACTTTAAATTGGATTCATACGTGGAGAACCACCAGCCAGACAAATTGCTCCAAGGCTCGCTGAACACTGATGGCTACAGCACACGCGTATTCACCTCCATCTGCTCGAGTAAAAAAAACTGGAATATTTTTTTCAGAAAGTTTTAAAAAAATTCACCTTTTTAATTCTATTTCTCGTTCGATTCCACCCAAAAGAGTTCACAGTATTTTTTTTCTAATCGGAAATATTTATGGAACAATAAAAATATGTTTTTATTTCCGATTTCCCTGGTGCTTTTTGTTTCCTACTGTCAGGTTCGGAAGGTAGTCTTCATATTTGGACTATTTAGCAGACTATTCAATTAAGAGAAACTCAAAGGTTCCTAAAGATGCGCATGGGAAAAATTCATCTGTTAAACATATTCACGGAAAGAATGTTTTGCCCTCGGATTTTGACCAGTGGTTTGGCTGAAAGATCCGAGGAACTAAGACAATAGTCTATGGAGGGACTAGAGTTGGTAAATAACAGTAAGTGAGGTCTCGGTGAGATTGTGGAGTCATGTAGTCTCTGTGAACAATGAACAGACTATTGGAGGGTCAAAAGCTTCGTTCAAGATGCATGCAGCCCAGATGGTATGGGAAGGTTTTGTGGCGTTAGTGTCGAAGTTCTGTGATTGTATGTAGTGAGAAATAGAGATAGAGTAGCGACAGTGGTGAGAGCAGGTGCCCTTGGGGATCACTGAGAGGTAAAGGAGGAGCACGAACCAATCCTGCGTTTAAATTCTCTCTCTCTCTCTGTCTCTCCCCCTCTCTCTCTCTCTCCTTTGCCAGTTGTACCATTCTAGAACACACACTCTCGTGAATTCACATGACGTACACTATCGCAATCCCAAGGCAATAACAATAGAGAAACCAAGAAATCCTCTTGCAAAATCCCGACTGCGCTCACTTCAATTATTAGAGAGCGCCAAAGCTTCTCAATTTACCTTTTGCCGCCTTGTCCCACTTCTCTTCTCAAATTCTTCTTCCTATTTTTCGTACCGACACTTCTTCTATAGTTATTCTAAACGCCAGCGGCTATTTTAATTTTTAATTAAGAATTCGAGATCGCATGATTTATAATTGTAAATTGTAAAAGTAGTTTACAATTTACAAGAGAATATCCAAATTACTCCTATTAATTACTATTACCATTATTATTACTGTCGATAATTCGTTATCCACCGTCGGTAATTAATTACTATTACCATTATTATTACTGTCGATAATTCGTTATCTACCGTCGGTAATTAATTACTATTACCATTATTATTACTGTCGATATTCGTTACCTACCGTCGGTAATTAATTACTATTACCATTATTATTGCTGTCGATAATTCGTTACCTACCGTAGGTAATTAATTACTATTACCATTATTATTACTGTCGATAATTCGTTACCTACCGTCGGTAATAAGTGTCAAAATCCTGCACTTATGGCGCTCTAGAGTCAAAACTTATTTCTCTATTTCTATTCAATTTTCCCCCCAATTTACAAACCAACTCTTACTGTAATTCTTCTCTCATTAATAAAATTAGAACCACCACATTAAGAACATTTTAAATTTACTTTTAATTAATCCACAAGTGCTTCAAACAAAATAAAAGCAAAAATTCCTAATTCGTTAAAATTACCAACACACACTTCGTTTTTCTATGTCTGTAAATACAAAAGCACTCAACTATTTTTCCCTTTAAATTAGATTCTTGATTAAAGCAAAAAAAAAAGAGAAGCAATGAAAGTTAATTTTTCCAACAAACAATTTTTTTCTCCATTTCTTTTCTTTCATAGGAAAAAAAATTTGAAATTTTGAAACTTAATTCTCAAGAGTTATAAAAATCTAATTTTCACAATTCCTGCTGCTGTTTTATTTTTCCGTTTCGGATTCCACATTTGTTTTTTGAAAATTGTCGACAAAGTGGAAAATATACAAATTTTTTGGTCGTTTCGCAATCACCTCGTAAAACTTTGGTCGGTAGAGTTTTTTTTTTTTACACGAAAGTCATTATTGTCTTGAAACATGTCTAAAGTGGAAGGAAATAGAGAAAAAAAAGGAGTGATTGGAAGGGGAAGAGAGTATAAGTGAGTCGAAGTGAGAGGGTGGAATTTTAAAGCGAGTGAAATGCAGGACCTGAGATTTCAAAGTAGCCAGTAGACCTCAAAGTTACCTGTTAACTATTAACACCTTAGTATCGGTGGTTTCACGCGCCCCAACTTCCATTTTCTCACACCCCCCCTTCCCCCACCCCTCTACGGCCTTCTTCCCCCATGAAAGCCCGAGCGAACTTAAATGAACTTGAGAAAGCGAACTGGAAGTCCAATTCAGGGTAATTGACTTTGAGCGCCTCTCCAAAGTGTACTCATAGCCTTAAGCTCGTAATATACATATGGATTGCTCGGAAGCCGATAAGAGTAAGTTATTCGCTTTGCGAATTCGTTGCAAGTTCTCTCTAAGTCGATGCCCCCCCTCCCTCTCACTCTGAGAATTTCTATATACGTCTCAGCTTTCTCATACATTTAATAGTAACTACTCTGAAGGTAACTTTGGAAAATTTCCACAAGCATCTTTGGTCTCGTATAATATATCCGCAACTCTGGCTTTCCACATATAAGATGCTTTTGCGCCATTAAAAAGCTTCGGCAAAAACTTTATCGTCCTTTCATTTTATTAATAAAATGAATACTATGAAGGAAAATTACCTTTATATTCAAAATATATATACAATATGAAGGTTAATTTATATTGCCGCTCATGTAGAAATTTACTGACCTGGTCCTGACCTGGTTGAAACATGGCGACACACCGGGCCCCGGCCTGGCTTCCCTTGTCCAGACCTGGACCCAACCGGGGCCCGATTTACGACACAGGCTTTGTCCTGTGGTCCCGGCCGGTTATAGTGTTTCACCCCTGGCCCCCGTCAGGGCCCGTTCA
>JUFY01030138.1:0-16120 GCA_001855655.1 Leptopilina clavipes | reverse complement strand
CCGTTAATAAGTCAGCTATGTCACTGAAAAAATATTTATTTGATTCAAATAACCCATTACTTGTCTATTATCTAATCAATATTTCCTTGAGCCAAATAATTTTCATTTAAATCAGAAAAACTGTTATTGAATGAATAATTTCTGTACTTGAATCAAATACCATTTGATTGACTCAAATACAAGTTAAATGACTCAAAATTTAATTGACTTTAGTAAAATATATTTGATACAAATAAATATTTATTTGATAATTTATTAAATATTTATTTAAATATTTATTTAAATATTTATTTGATAATAGTCGAGAAAATTCATTATCAAATTTTTTTCAGTGGTTGGGCTTTTTTGGGTTAATAGTATTAAATAAGGGAGTAAATAAAATTTGGAAAAATAAATCGTGACGATATGGAATAAAATATGTTGGTTAATTAAGTTCAGGGCTTATTGTGGAATCAATCTCAAGAGCGTTTCATCGGGGGCACATTTCTTGTTAATTAAGCGGAACTTGAAGACAAAAGCAAAGCAATTCGTATCGAATTGGGTTCCTTACTTAATCAATTATTGAAAATCGGAATATTTCATTCACCTCACCACGATAGTAGCATTGGCGGGTATTATAAACCAGTGCTTTATTATGACAATGCGCCTTGAGCGATCGTTAAACCTATAAAGACGATGGTCCATAATGACTCGGAACTTAAATCTAAGAACTTTGTTACTCGATATAGCAAGTAACTAAATATATATATACCTGGCTACTTGAAAGCAATTTGAGATTATCTTGGCACGTTGGAGGTACAACTTCCAACACGGCCAAATGTACTGAAAGAATGCAAAATGTCAGACCATTTATATATATATTATACGAGCGCATAGCGCAAAACCACGAGAATCCGATTCCCGCCTATCATTAGGTCAACATCGCATCGTTACCTTAAGTCAGTATGCAATTACAATTCCTCTACAAATTTGCGGTTATTATTAAACACCTCAAATGTATTATTAACAATTTTCAATATTAAATTGACCATTCAATCAATTTTCCCATTAATTTCATTTAAATCACTTTTGTATTTGAATATAAATATTACAAAAAAATAAGAACAATTGACTGTGCAAAAAAAATTTGCGACGGCGCAATATTGTGAAAAACGATGTTTATTTATAAGCTTTAATTTGGCTGAAATTGAACAATGCAAATTAGAGACTAATTGTGAAGTAAGAAAAGTTTTTTCTCAAGATTTTTAGTGATTTGCAATTACACAGTCGTTTAAAAAGCGACAGGTTATCCCCGGATATACACGTCAGCCCAATGGAGAATCATAGATCGGAAAAAACGCGATAAAAACAAAAGACGAGAGACAAAGGCGCATGAATGTCAAAGAAATCGAAACACTAATTGTTTAAGTACTATTGGAATGATTGTTAAGGTTTTTTCAACTAATGATGATAAAGGTGGGAGATTCGCTATTCAAACTCGAGGTCTTATGTCGTGAAATTTCAAAAAAAGGAAAAGAGAATCCGGCTATTATCGTTTCAATTGAAAATTAATTTCCCTTTTTCAATCTTTTTCTTTTATAACTAAGTGAATATAAAATCGTGAAACAGTGATTAAATATTGATTTCGTTGATTAAAAAAAACCTTCTGCTTTTGTTTCAAGTTTTCGAAGGCAATTGAAAAGAAAAGAGGAATAATTAAAAAACGATTTTATCGACTATGAAATACTTTTTAGTGCGTGGAAAAAAAAATTCGCAAATTATTATCCCTCTACTGAATTCTGTCAAAATATTCCCGTGCTACTTACTTTTTAAATTGGTAACTGTCACTTTCCCTTTCCCACAACGACTCTTGGAAGATATTGTGCTATTCGAACCAACATCTCAATGCAACGAAAATAAAATGTGTCTTGCGTGTGAAGATTCGAAGGATTTTCTCACTTCCACCTATTCATGATCAATCTTAAACCTGAACTGAAAAGATCTAGTTCTGACTTTTCCGAAACGTTGAATTCCACATACAAACTATTGAGAAAAGCCCCACATTGTAACATATATATGTATAAATTCCGAACGATTGAATAAACATTCTCCATCCTAATAAACGAAAATAGTTGGTGAAATTATTTGCCAAAAATTATTATAGAACAGTTTTTTTTTACCATTCTGTTGAGATTTAAAAAATGCAGTTTATTTTCATCTGCAAATTTTTTGCAAATTTTTGGCAGAATTAATAAATTAAATAATATGTTAAAGTGGTGAAACTGTCAGATGAGACTATGCCACTGAAGATATTTTATATAATTTAAGAACTCGTGTGAAATGCACATCGATTTCCAATAAGAGAAAAAGGTGTCTATATGAAGAATTTAATTATGATATTTTATGTCAAAACCAATATTTTCTTCTCTATTGAAAAAAAAAGTGTCAGGAAATATTATTTATTTGCACATTTATAATTTTTCCGTCATAATTTTTTCAAGTGAAAAAAAATACACTGCAATTTCATGTGCATATGATACGTAATCAAATGAATATTGCAATCACTTTGTATTGTTTAAGTGATTAAATATTTCACCGGATTTCCCATTTGAAAGTGATCAAATATATTCCATTGGAAAACAAATAAAGCAAAAAAATATACAAGTCAAGTCTTTGGATTAACAAATAATTCTCTTAATTATTGAAATAAAAAGAAATGCTATTTGCATTTCGTGGTTTTGAATAAGTCGACTTTCAAATTTTAAAAGGATAAATCTCTCATTTTATTTATATTCTATAATATATATATTTTTAACACCGTAAGATATTGAGTATATATTTCTATAAGATACTCGCATTCGTAGATCAAAAGTTTTTATGGGAAAGATATTGGCTTTGACAAGAGAAAGATGTGAAAAAGTTCCATCTCCTCCTTTGGGAATCACCTTCCAAACCAACTATATATACTTTGAAATTTTTACAAAGTACAAAAAAAGAAGTATATATAAATTATGAGAGTACAGAAATTTTATAATGTATATACACGATAAGACGCTTTACTTGAAAAAAGTTATCTCTTTAGATTTTTTATTATATTTTTCATCATTATCTCCCTTGTTTATGAAAACTAAAATATATTCCTCATCTTTATTATAGAATTATTTCAATTTATTTTATTTAATTATTTAATTTTTAATAATTATTCGAATTGTTTCAATTAAATTAAACCAAGAGGATTCATTATGTCAACAATTAAAAATTTAAAAAATTTAAATATTAACGTAAATCAAGAAAATGACAAACATTAAATTGATTAAGAAAAAGGAGTGCATAATTTATAAAAATAAAGTAAACTCAAAAGTCAAAATTGAAATTCTTACAGTTTCTGAATATACTCTCATTACTAATGTAAGTTAACAACTATTGGAAAATTATATTTATACTTTTGAAACCTTGTCAGTTTATAATCTTAGAACTATCCTTTTCTTCTTAATAATAATATTACATTCCTCTTGATTTAATAATTAAAAAAAAAATTATAATTTAAAAATTAAAAAAAAAAAAAAAATTATTATTTAAAGAAGAAATTTACATCTACCTGAAGAAAAAACTCTCACGTGTTGAAATTTTCTTCTTCAGGGTTAGTAATTTAGAAATAAAATTCAATTACAAAATATCAACAAATTTTTTTATTGGTAGTTCCAATTAACTAATTAATTGAATCAATTCTTTCTAATGACGTTTTATGGTAATTTTAATTAATCCAGTATTTAAAAAAATGTTTAACGTTCTACAAAATAATCAAAACATTGCATATAAAAATCATAAAAGTATAATATAAAACTTACAACAGAGTGCCATTAAAATGAAAACTATTTATATTGCATTATTTTGAAATTACGAAACGTTTAAAAATTAATAATGAATATTAAAATTTTCATTTGAAATAGCGTGCGTCATTGTGGTATCAGTATCATTCTTATATTAAAAAAAAGACACCTACGTCTCATGCCCACGTGTTTTTATCATCTTTTTCTTTTGCCAAGTCATTTAGTACGCGAGGCTCATCTCCAAGTTTTCTTGCGCGAATTCTAACGTTCTAGTACCATATATATATACAGAATCTATCTTGTTGACACCAATATTATGCAGTTTACTCACAGTTCAATAGCTAATGTCTCCAAAAACAAACTAATTTCAGTAATTTCACCCAAAGAACAACTTGTTTCAATCAACAAAAATGTTTCTTTAAAAGTCATTAAAATTTTGAATCAACTTTTTTTTTACTTTTCTGTTTCTTTGTGGATTATTCAAACCATTCCCCATAAGATTTTATAGGGAATGGTTTGAATAATTTTATTTGATTTCAATAAAAAATCGCACTTGAGTGTAAATATTTTTCGCGATTGATTGAATCAAGAACTTTCTTTTTTGAATATACAGAAAGACTTTATTGGCGCAGAAAAAATTGTGGCCCTTTCGTCCCTTTTTGCTCATTTCGTTGAAAACTCATTGCTGGACCATCTTATGCGCCCGCGGCTGTAAGCTTTGATCGTAAAAAGTTACAGGATTTTACTTTAGTCTCCAAGGACGATTAATTCCTACTATGAAGGAAATGAAACCCCTCATAAAGCCTATAGTGTCTTTTTAACAAGGAACGTGTAATTGACACCTAAACTGAAACTGTACATTACGACTTCATGAGTGGACTGTTTAATAGTACTTTTTAAACAGGTAAGTTTCAACACTTTTCGAAAAAGCGATCTTAAAAGTAGATTTTATTTCTAAATTAACAATAAGCACATTTTCCAAGCGTTATTAACAGTATTTGAATATTAATTTTCTTATTGAGGCAATTTTCAATAATTATTGAATAATTAAATTATTTATCAATAATTATTGAATAATTATTAGTCACATAGAGTGCTATTGATGTTTTATTACCAACCACAACAAAAAGCGATTCCATTAAAAATTTAAACGAAAATCTTCACTAGCCTTCGAAATATTTTCTATTGAGACACAATTGTGTCACAATTTCGATCTTCACTAATAGTTTTCGTTGGTCATACACTGTGCATTAATATTTAAATTTTAAATTCTATTTGTTTTTATTTACCATCATAAATTTCTCAATTGCTCTTTAAAAATATTTTCGAAAAATTTCGACCAACAAAAGCCTCATTACGAAAGTCAAATAAATTAAATCTTTTATTAATTAAAGAGATGTTTTCTTAAATGCTTTCTCTAAATTTGAATCAGTTTCTCCTGATGATGACGAAATATATATTTTACCAACCCGTCGTTCTTCAATGAAACAAAATAAATGCTCCATTTTTCCAAAAAAATTTCATAAAATATTTCGAAAGCTGGTTTTTTTATTTTTTAAATTATGAAGAAATTCTTTTCTCACCAGGAGGAAATGTTGAAAAATCGAAAAAGAAGAAGAAGAAGAAGAAGAAAAGTAGAAAGATAACTTAATAACAATTGATTCTAAAATCAGAAAAATGTAAAATTAACTCTCTGGGTAAAATGGAGAAAATAGTAATCGATGAAGAATTTTTCAACGTTGAAAAATGTTATATATAAAGAAATTATCGAAAACAAACGGAATTACTGCATAATAGCGTATAAATAAAATTGAAATAAAATTTCCAGTATGACCTACTTGCCGTCTCTTGCAAAGACACAAAAAAACGAGCATCATCAGCTACAAAACAACCCAGGCAAGAATTCGCTAAAGCACGTATCGTTTTATCTATCTAAAATACACGATATCCCCCTTTCTCGAAACGTGCTTTTTCCCCGCCAGAATTCAAGAATACTCGATTCTCAACTCTCTCTCTCTCTCTCTCTCTCCTTCTCTCTCTCTGCATCGAATCGTTTCCAGTGGGAAACGAATCAAGTTGTGCAGTTGAAATCAGGTCACATCCATAGAAAAGCGGAAGCTGTCTGTAAAATCAATTGTATTTTATATATTCTTTTTATTCAAGGTCGATATGTCGATAAAATAAAATGCTGATGTGGTACACATTCAATTTAACGCATGTAAATGAAAAATATTCCACCTTAAACGACCTCTCCTTTTTTTTTGGTTTTATACTGAAAATCAAGAGCAGAAACCCTTTGTGTTTAAAGGCTTTGTGGTTAAACTCTCATTCTGAAATTTTCATTTATTTCTATCAAGGAGTCTGAATACACGCTCCAGCGAATGAAAGCTTTATTCACTATTTGTATTAAAAAAAAAAAAAATATAGAGTAAAAAAATTTTATTTCCCTTTAACTAAAAATTGTTCCATTCAATTAAAATTTGGCTATTATTTTAGTAAAACAAATACATATATTGAAAAAACAATTAAAAAAATTATTCATGGAGAAAAGAATTTTTTTTTTTGATGGTAGATATACCTTTTTGTTGTTAAACTTTTGTTGTTCGTTCAAATTTTTTTTCAAAGTGGTGTGTTTATTATATTCGATTGAAAATTTATATATTTTAATTTTCATTTTGGGAGAATTGGCATAAAAAGTTTTTAATGTTATTTACAAATGGTGCAACGATGGCTTTTGTCGTATATTCCATTGCGACTCGTTACATGCACTGTTACCTAATATATTTTAAAGCAAAATGTTCTATTCAAAAGGTGTGAATGTAACAAGTTCTATTCATTAGGGAGCATTTATACAAAATACGTAATGTGCGTGGAAAAGGATGCCACGAAGTGGTTAGCGATAGTTTTAGTAAGACATGAAATCCAGTAGAATTTCTTGAACCAAATACTATACATTCCTTTTATAAAACTGCTAATCTGTTTAGCTAGACTAATATTCGAAAGAAAAAAAATTAAACCAATAATAAATATTAATTTTTTTCTGAATCGTTGATGATAAACGTTGTGGACTTCAACTTATTTCGACTAATATTCAAAATTAGTCTAGCTAATATTCCTTTTTATATAAAATATATAAATAAAAAAGAGACTAATTATTAAACTGACTAATTATTAGTCAAATGTTCTACTCTCTAAATCTGAATTAGTAAAAATTTTAACTAATTTGAATTAGTGACTCACTTTTTGCTTTTGAATTAGTTAAAATTTACTAATAAATTAGTAGAAAAATTTTTTTTTACTATTTATTAGTAAAATTTAACTAATTCGAAAGCAAAAAGTGATTCACTAATTCAAATTAGTTAAAATTTTTACTAATTCAAATTTAGAGAGTAATTCTGTTAGCACAGTTTACTGATTGAAGTAATACTTAGTACTTACTAAACCGGTTAGTACTTTTCTACTATCAATTAGTTATTTTTGACTAAGAAATAGTAAAAAATAGTCACTTTTGACTCATTCAAAAACGATGATTGACTGTTTTGACTACGTTTTAGTCGAAAATGACTCAGTTCCTAGTCAAAAGCGACTAATTGTTAGTCAAAAGAAACTAACTGTTAATTAACTGACTAATTACTTTTTTACTTTCATTAATTATTAGTCAAAACTACTAATTCAGTTAGCAAAGTATACTGACTGAATTGTCTAGCTAAACGGATTAGCAGTTTAGTATTTGTACCAATTAGTAATTTTTTACTACGAATTAGTCATTTGTGACGAATTCCCCAACGTCAATTCGTTCACTAAATGAATTTTTGATTTCTTTTTTTTGTCAATTACTAATTTTTAGTAAAAAAACCCCAATTCTTAGTCAAAAGTGTTTCATTGAACAGTTTAGTTTTCTACCATTACGAATTAGTTATTTTTACTCAAAACGGTAATTAATTCTTTCACTGAACGTATCAATCCTGTTGGATTAGTAAAAAATGACGTTAAATTCTGTTTCAAACAGTAAATAACAATTTTTTGTTCTCTTGTATCAAGAAAAATTGACGATTAATACCATGTTGAAGTCCACAACGTTTATGATCAACGATTTAAAAGAAAAATATTTTTCTGTTACATAATTTTTATCTAAAATAAATTTTTGCAATTTTTACATTTTAGAAAAAGTATTTTTAAGAGAAAGTATTTTTAATCAACAACTGCGGAGAGAAAAATTTATAGACAATAAATATAATTTTTGGCTTGAAAAAATATTAATTTTTTACTGAATCGTTGATGATAAACGTTGTGGACTTCAACTTGGTCGATGAATTGAATGAAACTATGTTTTCAGAGTGAGGTGGAGGGAAAAATGCGAGACGTTAGATAACAATGGGCCGCTGCATGGAAAAGAAAGAGGAGATTAAAACACGTCTAGAGAATTTTCTCTCCCTTCTCTTTGACATAGAGAAGAATCAATTGCTGGTCCTTGCTCGATCTGGAGCTCTCCTCTCACGGAGTGATACAACTCGGATCATGATTTGCCCTCTCGCGGTTGGCCTCTGCCAGGTTCGAAGGCAAGGTAAACCTACAGTGTGTATAAGGGAGGTGGGACCCCTCTATCTCTTTTCTCTTCGATGCTCCTCATCGCGCTCCTAAGGAGAGTTGAAGGATCATCTTATTAGGCCCACACTATATAAACACAAGCCGGCGGCATGGCGAGCAGTCATCCACCGTCTTCATTCTCCGTCGGGCCGGTTACATGCATATTCATTCAATTTTCCCTCGTTTTCGCGTCTAGATATTTTCCTCAAGGAAAATAAAAATTAAAAAAAAACCCTCCGAGAACCGAGAGTGTCAAGAGAATCTAAAATAACCCGAGGCACGCGCGAGGAATTGCTTTACTCACAACTCAAAGGAATACAAAAAATATTTTGGTGTTGTTGCGCTTGTTATAAAAGATCTTCGAAAGAAACAATCCAGTAGCGGGCATCCAGCAATTGCCCGGAAACATGTTTCACCTACTACAGGTACGTCGAAGATTCCAATGGAGTTCTTTGCCTGAAATACCCCAAAGAGAGAGAGAGAGAGAGAGATCGTCCAAATTCCCATTGGAAAAGGAAGATTCCTCGATATGAATCCTCAAGGAATTCTTCGATCTCTGAATACTTGACGAGACGTCGAGAATGGGAAACTTGAAATACGTTCGAGGATGTTATATACAGCGGTATATCCTAAAGGATTTTGGGGAAAAAGAGAGGAAGGGAGGGGATTGAATCGGTGATTTCTTTCCTTCAGAAGATTCGTAGTTTCTCCCCTGCCCCTTTGTGAAATACCTTCGTCTTGGCGAATTTTTCTATTCGGATTTTTTTTAGGGAAAATAGTGCTGAGTGTCTTATAAGGGGGAAAAAAATAAAAAAAATAGGTGACAGTGACTACAAAAAACAGTGCTGCCACCTTAAGAAAATTCACATATTTAAAAGACTGACCATACTTATTCAGATTTAGAAAGTATCTAGAAGAGTCGAAAAGTGATTTGATTTAATCTAAATCCTTATTTAACCCTGAGACTCGCTAATGATTTTTCAAAGTTAAAACTTTTTTTCATAATTTCCAAATTTCTCCTCGTCAATATTCAAAAAGGGGTTAAAAAAATTTTAAGCCGAATAAATAAAAGAATTTTTCTATTTTTTGAACAGAAACGAAAGAAAACATGGAAAAACGAAAAATATTTTAAAAAACAAGTGCTTGAAAATTTGAAAGAAAATTTAATTTTCCGACAAAAAATAAATTTTCCTTTACTTGACAAAATGAAGAAAAAAAAAATTCCAATCTCTTTAGTAAACAGCTTCTTTGCACAGGAAAGAATTAAAAGAAGTATAATACGAAACAATAGATTGGATTTCAACTGAAACTGTAAAAGAGAAAATACATTTCAAGTTTAACGTTTTATTTTTCGTGGTGTTTTATATAAATATAGCTATACATATATATGTACGTATCTCTCTAGTTTTCCGTTGTGCTTTCCACTATATGCCTCCTCATTTTTTGTATCTCGTATTTCTAGTTTCTCGTTTTCACGGGGGGTTTGTAATCTTACAAAAGTTCCACACGGTAAAACTGCAGTGTTTTATAATTATTTTAATTTTCTCTATACTCTAATTCACAAACCAAATTCTAACTATAGTGATATAGAATTTAACAATTTTTTTTTTACTTTTTTAGAACATGCTCAAAGTACAATTGTCACGCAAATTACAGTCTCCTCTGTTTAATTAAATTTCAACAATATTAACTCGTTTAATTAATTGACTTCAACTGATTATTGATTTACTTTATTGATTCATTTTAATTTCTTTCTTTAATTTATTTATTTTCATTTCTTTAATTTATTTATTTATTTTCATTCATTATTTTTTGGTTTATTTTCGTTTACTAATTATTATTTATTTAACATTGTTCCATTACTATTATTTATTATTCATTTATTGATTTTTGATAATTTATATTTATTAACTATTATTTATTACTATTATTTTTATTTTTATTATTATTATTATTATTATTATTATTATTATTATTTTTATTATTATTTTTATTATTATTATTTATTCTTTTTAGTTCATTTATTTCTTTCTTTTTATTTCTATATTTTCACTTATTCATCCGCATTTTCTCTCATTTATTTTATTATTTATTTATATACAATTATTCCCTATTATTTATGTTTATTTATTATTTTTCATAATTAATATAAAAACACAAAAGTTTAGGTAATTATCCTCAATTTTTTTTTCTAATTACAATTGTCTTAGGTGGGAAAAGAAGCAAATGATACTTTTGTTCTTTAGAAAATTTTCATACTATTGTGTGCACAGTCTTAAAGATTATGGCCTCAAATTAAATTCTGAAATTAATTCACAAAGTGAATTTTTATTCTCCATTTTGCAGTTTTAAAATAAATTCAAAAATTCATTGTCTTTAATTAAGTTCTTTTAATTTCTTATTCTTAAATTATTGTCTTTATAGACTTTACCTATATTATAATTTAAAAATTAATTTAATCATTCTTATCAAAATATTATGATTACCGGTGTCATAATATATAATTAGTATACTACATAATTATACTATTAATTACGTAATTATGTTTTAAAATATGTATATGAGTAATCGAATGATAAATTCTCTTTTAAATAATAATAATTATTATTATTTTTATGAAAAATAATTAATTACAATAATAATTAAAATAATTATAATAATTATAATTACAATTGTTATTGTTATTAAGGTTATTATTTCTTTTTTAAATATTATTATTGTTAAATATAAATGTTAATATTGGGAATTTCTTGAAACCTTAAAACCCAATTGATTTTATTAATTTTCAACTTATATAAAAGAATAAAAAAAGGCAATTTTCTTTCAAGCGTAACAATCACGCATGTGGGTTGTAAAAATTGAAGAAAATATACATACATATACGTTTTCATTGAGCTACGATAAAAAAATGTCGCACAATAAGGAAACGTTGCTGTTCGACATTTACGTTCGATTTTATGATGCGTAAGTAGAAAACGGTAATCAAACGTTCCCTATCGTGGCCAATAGATCATCATTTTCTACCATAAGCACCTGTCTGAGCTGCAATACATCACGAGCACACGTGAATTACGAATAATACAACACGTACAATGTTTCTATATTTTTTTTTCAATTTCTCATCAATAGAAAGAGAAAAAAAATACGATTTTCTAGAAATTCTTAGGTAAATGGGGAAAACTATTGTATATATGTTTACGTATAAAATAATCCATACATATATATATATATTGAGAAAATATTTCTAGAAATTTAGCTTATTTGCGGGAGTAATTTTGCAAAAGCATATAAAATCGAAAATGATCGTTAATAGAAGCTTTGGACGATTTGAACGTATAACGACATTGATAGTTTCGAAACACAATCGGCTATACACTCATTGGATTATGTAACGCGTTCAATCGGAAGAGATGCTTTCACGTGGAAAGCGAATAGTTTCAGTTTCAATTATTGCATCTTCGTTGAATAAGTGACTAGTAACATTGGCGTATAGTTAGAATTTTCTTCTCCTCGAGAGTCGATTCCCATAAAGCTCTCTTACGTTATTTATTTATGAGGATTAATGCTCATCGAGCAATAGATTTATTTAAATAAGGCGGTCTAGTGAAGTGTTCTAAAAGAGAATTCATCATTTATTTTACGGTAGTTTCTTTAAACTACAGGTTAAATAGAATCGTTACGTAACACACCGAGTAATGATCATTATTTCACAAGGGTTGCATCCTTTTATTTCAAATGAAAGAAAAGAGAAAAAGAACATGAAAAACTAAAATTTATTTTTAACAAGCAATCTGTATAAATGAGTTATACTCAGTGTGTGTGTTTAATTTTAATTTACTTTTACTGTGAAACAAAAATTCACTACTATTCGAAAATTTCTCTTATTGTCAGTTATTGTAATTATTGTTATTATTTAGGAAAAGAAATAGAAAGAAAAGAAATTTTCGAATATCAAGTGAAATTTTTTCTCTTTCTCTAAAAGGACAATTTTGTTCATGTTTTAATTTTCTTTCTTGTAATAATTTTATTTTTCGACTAAATATAAATTTCAATAATGTTATTCAAAGAAATAATATTTTTAAACTAAACTAGTAGATATTTTCTATATATATATATTAAAATTAAACTTATAAACTGAGTTTAACTAAATAAAATTTTAGATAAACTTTAAATAAACTTTTAGATATTTATAATTCTTAAAATAATTTTAAATTGTATTATTCAAGCCATA
Organism: Leptopilina clavipes; assembly: GCA_001855655.1. Classification (NCBI taxonomy): domain Eukaryota; kingdom Metazoa; phylum Arthropoda; class Insecta; order Hymenoptera; family Figitidae; genus Leptopilina; species Leptopilina clavipes. Next base: position 3,493 of record JUFY01030138.1, on the reverse strand, counting down.
TGTTCGAATCTGATTTATAAATATTAATGAAAAAAAATATTAAAAATTTTCTAATTTTAACAATATTAATTTAATAAGTCAAAAGTAGATCAGACATTTAAAAATAACCTGAATTTTAGAAAAATTTGCCTAAAATTGATGTTTTTAATATTTAAAAATTTCGAAATAGTTTAAAAATATAAAGATAAATGGACAATCGAAAAATATGCTTCAAATAATCATTACAATTTACTTTGTTTTATAATTTAATCTCTTCATTTTTAAATCTTCTTTTACATTCCCATCAATAATGAGAAAGTATTAGATTTTTGTTTAAAAATAAAAGCAAATGAAAAAATTGAATTAAAATATTAAAAACAAATTGAGAAAATTCTTGTACAGAAAAAAAACCTTCTGCTGAAATGCAAAAACAGGTTAAATTGAGTTAATATTAATTTATCGAATCTAAATACAGTTAATATTGACTAACTTTAAAAGATTGAAAAGATCGAATTATTATAATTTCTTAAGCATCACTTTTAGCTCATTTAAAATCCACTATAATTCATGTCTTTTTTTTTATTCCACCCTCCTCCTTCTTTCTACGTTGAACTAATTTATGGCTCTTGTAATTCTGCATCCCAAGCAATAATTTTCAATGAAGGAAAATGCCTCTTTTTCAACAAAAATTTTTTTTTGCACGATTAAATATCTCTAATTGAGTTTACATTATCCAACCGTAACTTTCAATCGATTTTAGTGTTAAATCTACATTAACTTTCATCTTTAGAAGCATCATTCCATAAAGAATTTTATCTCCCTAAAGGAAAATTTCCGCATTTTTATTTAATTATATTTCCATAGTCCCGAAGACACTTTCATTCATTAACAATTTTTGCCTGCCTATTGGAAAATTGCGGAAATACATATTGAAAAATTAAAAGCAGAATAATATTTCTTTCTATAATATATAGAAATAGAAGAAAATATAAAGAATAATTTTCTATACACCCTAAAATGTCATCTGATTAAATATAAGAGATTTTAGAAATGAATTCACTTTTTAAGAAATAAGAAAATAATTATTAGATATTACTCAAGTCTCGATTTAACTTGTCATCTTAAATGTTTGAATCTCATTAATCTCCAGAGATTGCTGTGAGATGTATCAGTAGAACGTTACTCCCACTGCGTGTAACATGAACTTTTCAAATCAAGTTTCTATGCTATGACTGAAAGGTAAAAAGAGGAGCGGTTACGATGCAACATTTATTCCTATATATAAGATACCAACGTTCCTCGACATTGAGATACTAATGGTTTGCCCTATGACTTCCTCACAATATCGTTCTTTTCAGCAGGTGCACATTGATTCTTTGAATCGCAAAGTGCATTTCGAATTCCAACCTCTGGAAAGGACAATCTTATTATTAGCGGTCGAACCACCTCCATACAACAGGATTATTCCATTCTCGCACACTCTCAATATTGCATAATTTAAAATTTTACTGAAAAAAAAGAGACCTCGAAAAGAGACAAAGAATTCTCACACTTGTGAGAAAAATAAATTTCCATAAACATAAAAATTCTAATTTATAATAATCGACAAGATTCTTATTCCATTGAACAATAGATTCAAATATTGGATCGAATAGAAAAGAATAAAAAAGAAATTTATTTCATTCAAATAATGTATTACTTGACTATTATCAAATAAATATTTATTTGTATCAAATAATTGTATCAAATTTGATTCACGGAAAAATATATAAAGTAACTTTTACTATTTACAAACTAAAACTGTAAATGCCTGGAATTTTAGTTTTTACTATTTCCAGAGTAAATTTTACTGTTTCCAAAGTAGGTTTCAGTAAAATTAGTAAAATTTACTCTGGAAATAGTAAAAATTGACAGAAATGCGAAGAAATTCCAGGCAGTTGCAGTTTTACTTTGAAAATAGTAAAAGTTACTTTATATTTTTTTCCATGTTCATTTAAATATAATATTGATTCGAATAGTATTTATTTGTCTCGAATAAAAATTACTTGGTTAAAGTAAATATTTATTTGACAATATAATCGGTTATTAGAATGAAATAAATTTTTTTCCCAGTGTATAATTTACATAATTTGAAAATAATATTTAAAAACAGTATAATTTGAATAATTATAGTCTTTGAATTGAAGATATATAATTCTAACGAGAAACAATATTCAAGGAATTGATTATAACGAACCCAACCATTTTTGTAAAGTTCATAGAAGAATGATTAATATTTTAAACAGTTTTAATAGACACCTTGAATGCTTTATTAATTCTTTAGATCCTAATAGGAGAAAGTAGTCACAATTTACTCCTGTTAAAGAATGGCGCTAAGAATCATCTCAGAAATGTTGATTACTTTTTTTTATGACTCTTTCAAAACACTCCTATTATACAGAAGCCAACAACGCAAACGATTTGTTGATAAAAAAAAAAAAAGTGTGTATATAATTACATCATAAAAAGTGTAACATACATTAAAAAAAATCTCATTCGTAATTTTTTCTTCTTCTAAATTCCAATCTTCTTCTAAATTTCCGCAATCTCTGAATAAAAGCAGAGAAAATATTTTCTGCATATTTAGAAAAAATCTAAAAATAATTGAATGATTTTCCTTGACATTTCTCATCCTTGGAAATTACTTCTATTTCTGCTTTCGATTCTCGTTTACTTCCTTTTCCTACATATTTTTTTTTTATTACTTTTAGTAATTTTGCTTTTTCTTCTCAAAACTTATTTATTTTATTTTCCTCCTTTCTTTTAGAACTCTCATAAAATAACTCCCAGCTACATAAAGTTTTCATCGCAAGAAATTGGACCCTTCAAAACAAATGCTAGAAAAAGAAACTAAACAATTCCGAGATAATTAACTTATTGAACGTACAATTTTATCCATTATTTAAAATAAAATTCTTCTCTTGTTTCGACAAAACTTGTATATTCAAACAGGAATGAAATTATAAGGGATTCTATATATTTACACTGTAATTTAATTATACAACGAAAAACAATTCCTTTGAAATCAAATAACTTCGCAATGAATATTTACTTACGAGTTTAAATAATTTTCATTTCCATCAAATACTATATATGTATAACAAATAACTATATACTTTATTTGAACCAATAATTTCTTGAAGCAAATATACTATTTGACTCGATAATTGTTTGATAGAAATGAATATTTATTTGCCAAGTCATCGAATATTTCAGAGAGTTTAAAAGAAGTTTAAAAGAACAAGTCGATAATTTTAATCGATTATATAGATTAAAATTATCGACATCATGATATCTGATGTGTGATATTTAAAAATTGCAGATAGTTTCTTTTTTTTGCAAAAATAAAACCACATTATAATCAGAGATAACCTTCACGTATTTTATACTCTCTAAATTTAAATCAGCGATAAGTATACCACTGGTTTCAATCAGCGTATATACGTTGATGAAATAGTGAAATTTCACTGATTTG
>JUFY01030131.1:0-15272 GCA_001855655.1 Leptopilina clavipes | reverse complement strand
AGATTATAAATATCGCTAATGTCACTGCTTCCATTCACCTAAAATTTTGAAACATTTCAGAGGATCATTGGAGCCTAAAATCATTGAAAAAAGGAAAATTAGTTGAAATTTTCAGAAAGAAAATTAGTAAAAATTAGTAATTTTTCTAATTGATTTAATTTTTTCGTTTTCAATAAATAAGAATTTTTTTCCCCCAATAGTTTATATGGGTTTCGTTGGAAGAAGGGAGAATTACATATGTGTAATTTGTAACATTTTACAACTATATACACCAGATGGACTTTAATTTTAACAACGATGATATATAAATAACATTAGGGGATCGGGAAATTAAAGCACTTTCCTCGAAGGGAATGAACCAAATCAGAAAACACGCTACGCTCGTGAGGAGATTGTATAGAAAGTCAGTTGGCATTCAGCCAACCATGTGCTGATAAAGAGATTAGGGATGAAAACAATGTTTACATTTTATTGCCTCTTTGGTCTCGGAGAGAGAGCCTCTCAACTATTATAACGTTACACACTATAACTGCCTTCCGACTCGCAACTTGCTTTTACTTTTCTCTCGACATTTTCAATGCGCAGAAACAGATTGTGGTTATGAAGTGCCATATAGAAATTTAGCTTTCTCCGTCATCATCATAATAAAAAAAAATAGCCGAGTAAGTTGAAAAAGTACCCATCATCATTTTAAGGGCTGAAATCAAATATTACTGTTGCAATGTCAGCACATTAAAATATAAAAAAATACCAATTTAACCTTATATCCTTTAAAATTCCATCCCCTGATGACCTAAATTCAACTTTTACGATCGATTGCTACAATTTTTAAACTCGTATTACAAAAATACCCTTTTTAATTTTTATTTCCGGACGTAATCTTTATTATGCTTCTTAGAACCAAATTATTCCCACTTGCGCGGCTTAATTCTTATCTTTGGACCTATTAATTTGTCCGAAAATGGCAAATAGGTCAAGATGATAAGACTAAAGATTTCAAAAGGAGGCAACTTAACAAAAAAGAAAAATTCATCTATTATTCTCGCGATCAAACTTTAATTTTCTAGACATCAACACTTATAACCTTGAAGAGAGAGTGAGAGAGAGAGAGACTTTTTTCATCTATCATATTTTTTCTCTCACTGCTGATATATAATGTGACAGCTGTGGCTTTTGAGATATTGTGCAAAGTTTTCTTTTCAAAAAACTTATTTAAGAGTCTTTTCAAGTGTGTGACAAGTGCAGAAGGATATATTGTACACGAAATTTTTGTCACGAGAACAAATCATGTATGTACATAATTCGTTCTCGAACAAGATATAAAAATAATTGCGGAGGGAATTTTTCTAGGTCGGGGCTTAATAACCCCTTTTTTCTTTTTACAATATATATCTCATCTCTCTTCCTCAAGGAAACAAAAGTTTGGAATTAGTCTCTGTTTATATGATCCATTTATCCTTATAATTGTTTTACTGTAAACGATATTGTTTTAGAAGCAGAAAAGAGAAAGAGGGATTTGTCTGCAATGCAACAAGATTAATCTTTCGAAAATATTATTGTTCTCTATATTGATGCTGCACGAGTCAATTTCTATCGCATTTGTTTATTTCTTCCTATCAAAACGGAAATTGTTTTAACGTTCTTGAGTTTCTAAATATTTTTCAATTTTTCAACCTCTATTCAATTTTTGTTACATATATACGCGTAAAATAACGCGTTGCATCGTTCAAGGATAATACGAAAATCGGAATAAATTTTCTAAAATGAAAACAAATATCACTTTTAAATATATATCTAGAAAAATAAATATTTATTTATTAATAGTGAAAATAAATCATTATTTGAATCAAATAAATTTTGGGGCGCATGAAAATTTCACAATTATTGTTATTTTAGCCAATTGTCAATTTTCCGAAATTTATTTTTCCGAATTGTCATTTCTTCCAATTGTCAATTTACAGAATTGTCATTTCTTCCAATTGTCAATTTACAGAATTGTCATTTTTCGAAAGCACTTATGTATAAAAACTCGCAAACAGACAAATTTAACATAAGTGCTTTCGGAAAATTACAATTCTGCAAATTGACAATTCGGAAATCTGTCAATTCGGTAAAGTGACATTTCGGAAAACTGACAATTCGGAAAAATGACAATTGTGGAAACTGACAATTTGGAAAAATGACAATTCGGAAAAATGAATTTCGGAAAATTGACAATTCGGTAAAATGACAGTTGTGAAAAATGAATTTCGGTAAAATGACAATTGTGAAAACTGACAATTCGGTAAAGTGACAATTCGGAAAAATGAATTTCGGAAAATTGACAATTCGGTAAAATGACAATTGTGAAACTTTCATGCACCCCTAAATTTTTTTTAACAGTGTTGTAATAATTTTAACTCGAGATTTTTATTGTTCGAAATTTCCTTTGATAAAAATTGATTGAAATATATTGATTAATTAAAGTATTTTTTTTCTTGATTATAGTAATATGGAAAAAAATATAAAGTATTTTTATTATTTAAAAAGTAAAATCTAAATTGTCTGCAATTTCAGGGTATAGCCACAATAGTCAGGGGGAGGGGGGGGGGGATTTGTTGTCAGGAAAATCAGAAAAATATCAGGAAAAAATTTTTGTTAGGGAAATTTTTGAAATTGAATTAAATGTTTGTAAAATTTAATTATAATTAAATCTACAATGATTATTAATGTAGATTTTTTTATAATTCGTAATTTATAATAAAATTTTTCTGTCAGGGAAATTTGAAAAATTAATTTTTATGGCAGCCCTGAATTTTCACTATTTTCGAAGTATACTTTACTATAAGTCCGAAGTGAATTTGACTAATTTATAATAATAAAATTTACTTCGAAAATAGTATAAAGTTTACTCTGAAAATTCAAAATAGTAAAAAATTGGTATAAATGGGCAAAAATTCCAGACAGTTTAGATTTTACTATACGAAAGTATAATAATACGTAAAAGTTACTTTATTCGTCGTTTTTTCCCCTTAGTGAAAATTGAATCAGTATAATGAAATAACACTCGTTAATTATTGAAATATTATTTTATCGCCAAGGACAGAAAAATGCCAGTCAGAGGAAAATGAGAGGAAAATTCTCATCATAACTTTAATAATTGAGGGAAATTTGATACAAAATTCAATTTCTCGAGCTTAAAAGAACCACTTGATGTTTGTTTATATCGGGGAGAGGTTCAATTGTAATTAATTGAACGGGATCAAAGTAGAGTGATTAATAGTATTTCATTATATATGAAAATAGTGAAAATACGTAAATATCTTATTTCAGTATTAATTAATTAATTATTTACTTAATTAATTAATTATTTATTTACTTAATTAATTAATTAATTATTTACTTAATTAATTAATTAATTAATTATTTACTTAATTAATTATTTCCTTAATTAAATACTTGCTTAATGCCTTTCGTACCATTTTCCATCACATATTATATACTTAAAATATGTGTAGTTTTCTTTTGTCAACGTTACGATTTTCTTTTTTATTCGCGAGAGATTGGAAACTGTTTTTCCGCGAAGTGTGTGCGTATATAATTCAAGTTGTCTGCCTTGTCACACGCAATACTTGACGATATTTTTTTTTATATATCCAAGGCGGGTGTAAACCCATTGAGCGTGAAGCCACGTGGTTGGCGAACAGCCAACTGGAAAAGTGGCCGAGTTATGTTTATAACTGCATATATATTCCACGAGGGATTTGCCACGCTTCGTAACAGCTATATACCAATGAAGCCTTACGTGTTTGTCTATATGAGACGGAAATCTTTGGAACGCGAATTCACAAATTCCTTCGAAAGAATATTTTTCTTTATGCGCCACATCGCCGTCTTCTCTCTCATTTTTTTTTTTTTTTTTATTATATCATATCACTTTTGAGAAAGTGAAAAAAAGAAAATTGGATTTGATATATATGTGAAATAGAGAAAAATAAAATCGTTTTAAAGGAGGAGAAAAAAATCAATTTCTTTCAATTTCTCCATTAGAGGGAATTTTTTTCGAATTGAAACTTGTTTATTTTCTTTTCTTGAAATGGGCTTTTAATTCAAAGATTCTCCACAATTTCTTTGTATATATAAGGGTTCGTGGGAGCTCAATCATTCCTTGCGCTGCTTTCGAGGATGAAAGACTGATGAATGAACTTCAGAGTCAGGGTCACTGGTCCGTAACTTTATATTCTATTTTTAGATTTTACTGCTCTTTTCACGGAAACTCTCTTGATATTGAGTGCATTTGGCCTTTGAGGTGATGATGGTGTAAAGTTTTTGCTTGTTTATCAAGAAGCGAGTCTGGAAAGTTAATGGCTGATGTGAGGTCGTTTCAAAAATCAACGAATTAGATGCGTATATCGCCTATTTGATTTATCTTCAATGAAGTTGTTTTTCTCTTCTATCAAAACAAAAGGGTTTTGGAAAAGAATTATTTGAGATCCTTTAATTTTCAAGTGGATTGTATTCTTTTTGTTCCGGATATTCTACTAGCATTTATTTGGTTAATTGAAGCAAAATTTGGTTGTTTCAAATTAATTTTATTCTGAGTTTTACATTATTATTTTGAATAAAGTTTGTTTAACCCAAATAAGTATTTATTTGATTCAGTTTAATAAATTTTTTGCTCGAAGAAAGAATTTGGTCGCGTTAACCAAATTTTTAATACAAACAAACAAATATTTGGTTAGCTAGCATTTTTTGGTTGATTAAATCAAAATTTGCTCGTTTCAAATAATTTTTTTTCTGAGTTTTAGGAATATTTTGAATAGTTTGTTCAACCTAAATAAATATTTACTTGATTCAAATAATTGTTTGGTTGAGTTTAATAAATTTTTTTGAGCGAAGGAAGAATTTGGTCCTTTGAACCAAATTTTTTATAGAACCAAAAAAATATTTGGTTAACCAGCATTTTCTGGTTGATCAAACCAAAATTCGGTTGTTTCAAATAAGTTTTTTCTGTGTTTTTAAACAGTTTATTTAACATGAATAAATATATATTGTGATTCAAATAAATTTTTGGTCCAGTTTAATAAATTTTTCTGATCGAAGAAAAAATTTGGTCGTTAATCAAATTTTTGATGCAACTCGGTTTAACCAAATAAATATTTGTTATTCCTTTTTTAATTATTCATAAAAACCCCTAAAACAGGTTAATTGAGCCAAAATTTGGTTGTTTTAAATAAATTTTATTCTGAGTTTTACGTTAATTTGAATAAAGTCTGTTTAACCCAAATAAATATTTATTTGATTCGAATAAATGTTTGGTTCAGTTTAATAAATTTTTTGATCGGAAAAAAAATTTGGTGTCCTTTCAACCAAATTTTTGATGCAACCAAACAAATATTTGGGTTAAATAGCATTTTTTGGTTGTTTCAAATAAATTTTTTTTATGTTTTAAGTTATTTTAAATAGTTTGATTAACCCAAAGAAATATTTATTTGTTTCAAATAAATGTTTGCTTCAGTTTGATAAATGTTTTGCTCGAAAAAAGAATTTGGTGTCGTTTCAACCAAATTACATATGAAACCAAACAAATATTGAAATATTTGCGGTTAACTTGCATTTATTTGGTTGATTAAATTAAAATTTGCTCGTTTAAAACAAATTTTTTTCTGACTTTTAGGATTATTTTGAATAGTTTATTCAACCTAAATAAATATTTACTTGATTCAAATAATTGTTAGGTTGAGTTTAATAAATTTTTCTGATCGAAGGATGAATTTGGTCCTTTGAATCAAATTTTTTACAGAACCAAACAAATATTTGGTTAACTATTGCATTTATTTGGTTAATTAAACCAAAATTTGTTTTTGTTTCAAGTAAATTTCATTCCGAGTGTATTATTATATGTACAAAATGAAAGCAGGCTTAATATAAAAATTCGTCATTTATTTTTAAAGGGATGTGTCAGGTTTTCTTTCACACATTTTTTGAAAATTACATAACTGCAACATCCGTGAAGTCACAGTGTCTGCTTCCGGTTATAGTCTAACAATTTTGTCTGTGCGATGTTCGTGACACGTCATTAGGGCGTCTAAAATACTTTCAGGAGGAGTTAACTCTCAAAAGAAGCTTAAAGCATAAAAAAAAGAAGAAGAGAGAAAATTAGTTTCTATTTTTACTCTATACACAATAGTTGGAAATTTTAATTTTATAATACACAACAATTATATAGTTGGCCAATATATAGTTATATTTGCGGTATAATGTTATTTTTAGTGACGTAATTAACCTTGAACTGTATGGAAATTGTGTTGAAGTTAATATTAGTTTCATTGAGAATCTCTTGGGAATTTTAGTATAGATTCTCGATATACGCAGAATATAGAACGCGAAATGGATATTTGGCTCCACAATGTCGGTCGCCGTAAATATTTTAGTAGATTGAACCATCGAGTCAGTGTTAATACGTGTAATATCTATATAAATACACGACGTATTTGAATAAAAAAAAATAACATACATTCACCACCGGGATTCTCCAATAACGATTCATCATCGATTTTTATGGGTATTGAAAATTGAGTTTTTTTGAATTGAATAATAAATTATTTGTATTTTAGCTATGCTGAATATGACAATTTAGCAAGTGGGTGTATTAATAGGACCAGAGTTATAAAATATCTTTTCTAAATTGCAAATAGTGTGCGTCAGTGTGTGTATGTGTGTGGAAAATTTAAAGTCGAATTGCATAATAGATCAAGTTAACGAGACCGCAAATGACAAGTTTATTGCTTTGAATGCGACTTTTAGGGCCGGGAAATCTTTGGCTTTTGAACTTGGCGTTCGAAAATGCCAAAATTTTCAGACCCTCAACGTTTTGATTATTGAGATTGTCTGAACAATATGAATTGACCATAGGGATCATTGATGATGGTTATGGATGTGTGGGAATAATTAGACCAAAGTTATACGCTCCTCAGGGACTTAATTAAAGGCTGGCATGCATTACGCACGAAGGGAGGTCTTAAAATGTCACGTTTTCCTCGGGAGATTAATGTTTCCTATTCCATACATACAGTCTCTCGTGACAATAGATTAAAGTTATTGATTAGCAAATTGACGAAATTAGTCTTAATTTGAATATCAAGATATAGCCTCTTCAATTTGTATATAGGTTGCGGTAATTCGTAATTTTAACCCTATGAATCAAAAATTAAGCAATAAACTGTTTCGAGAAATTTTTATATAATTTTTAATCATTTGATTTTATGATTTCAGAATCATGAATACAGCGGCTATGGTGATGAACCTCGACGTAAAAGGTAAGAAACGTTTTTTTAAAATAATTTCCAACTTTAATTACACATATTTAAAAACGTAATTCGTTTGTATTTTTTTTTTTTTTTTTTTTTTTCTGAAAATAAAGAGCGAGAGGAGGAAAAAAGTTTAATGTTACACGTGGTGCTATGGAGAAGAATTTAAAACGTGTAGAGGTTTTCAAAATGCATTGCGGATGTATTTTAAAGTAATTATCCGGAATAACGATTCTATTGCTATTACTGAGTGGGACATTATGCGAGACACTAACGACCGTTTAAAATCCAGGTGTTCGCACATTGGTACTTTTTCAGATTTATATCTAGTACACATAATATAAAAACCTAAATGTTTTTCTATGGCGCGCACATTTTTATTATTTTTGGGGGCCGCTCTCTCGACAAAATTATTGAGTGTCGTGTGCTGACACTTTCTGCATTTGCGCAGACGACAAAATTGTCCTTGCAAAATCGATCTCTCACGAGAGCATATATTCAGCAATTAAAATTTTTTAAAAGTAGAATTAATTTATTCATATTTTTTGAGGAGCAAATTTTCAAATACATTTTTAAAAAATGGATATAAAAATAGATTTAACATATTAACAGATCAATTTCTAAGGACAAATTGTTCTGTTACTGTTCAAATCAAGAAAAAAAATTAACAAAAAATTTTCTATTTAAAAATCAGTACTTAACCAAGATGATTTATAATTTTTATTGTTTTTAGTAGAAAAAATGATCCAAATTATTAAATCCCCTAATTATGATAGACTTTAATTAAAAACAAAAGGTCCTTGAGTCCAAAAAACATATTCTATATAAAGAATTGCTGTCCAAAGTAAAAACCTAGTAAGGCGCATTTGCCATAAGAGCGAAAGTCGAATAACAAAGCTAAGGGACGCTCGCCCTTGTGGCAAATGCGACTTACTTGGTTTTTACTTTTGACAGCAGTACAATTATTCTACATTAAAATTAACTTTAGTGGTTATGTGAGAAATGTCATTTGTCTAAATTTCTCGAAATAAAATACGGTTTTATCAACTTTTGAAAACTTACTCCTGATTTATATTTATTTTTGGGCTTATTTTCATTTCTTTGTTTTGTTCGTTATTCGTTTTATAACTTGTTTCAATAAGTAAAGTTAATATCTCGTTGTATAATTTACATAATGTGACGTGACATTAAATTAATAAAACGAAATATGGAATGTAATGTTAGAAAAGAATGATAAGACACTCTTTAAGAATAGAATAAATGCACAATATTGGCTTTTGTTGAATGTAAATTCGTCCCACTGAATCTCACTTAACGCTCGAGTTAACTTATTATTAGACTTGGCCAAAGTATATTGTGGCACCACACAAACTTGGGTAACTGCTTTTGCATCGCGTTTAATTAATTTTGTCTTGAGATTTTGACCTACCGTTTTGATAATTAACAAACATGGTTCATTTCGTGAGTTTTTGTTGTTTTATTTTTGTTTTTTATTATCATGTCACACGCAAATTGTGGATATTCAACTTTAACATAAAGGAACATATATATACATACATAAATAACAATGAATCTGATTAATTAGTATACTTTAATGATTCATGTTTTATGTTACAATATTATGCATGACGTACTATATATATACGTGTTTCATCGTTAAAAGTATACAACCACTAATTTATTGACGAAAGAAATAACGGGATAATTTTCATTTGTTGAAGTTTTTTTGTTGTTTTTGTTTTAACTCGTCGTAATTTAATAATTATTAATTAAAGTCAACTTTATTCGTACGATTCAATATTAAAAAAAAGTACATTTACACGCGTAATAATTAAAAAGTGTGTAACGAAATTGAAACTTACTTTTCGTATCGCGTGTGCTGTGAAAAATGATGAATAATTAGTATTAACTCTCTAGTAAAGCATAAATCTGAATATAAAGAATAAGTTGCTGCGTGTAAAATGTATGGGGAAATAAAAGTTGAAAATTAGAGACAGGAGGAAAAATATGAGAATTGGCGTCAATGTTCCGACAGTTTTTAATCAAATGTTCGTTTTTTAATGTATATGTAGAAAAGTAACGAAAAAGTAATAAAATTTTGATAATATGAAAAATTAAATTAAATATTATTCTTTAGTTGTATGGTAGATACATTTCGGTTCAAAATTTTACATTAATTAAAAATATTGACATTTTAAATAATAAAAAGGTTAGTTGAGTGTAAATTTAATTAAATTATAAATTAATTTTGTTTCGTTAAACATAAAAATTAAATTACAAATAAATTTTGTTTCGTTAACATAAAAATTAAATTACAAATAAATTTTTTTTCCTTAAGCATACAGATTAAATTACACATAAATTTTGTTTCCTTAAGCATAAAAATTAAATTACAAATAAATTTTGTTTCCTTAAGCATAAAAATTAAATTATAAATTAATTTTGTTTCCTTAAACATAAAAATTAAATTATAAATTAATTTTTTTTCGTTAAATATAAAAATTAAATTATAAATTAATTTTGTTTCCTTAAACGTAAACTGAAAAAAAATTTATTTGATTCAAATAATGAATTACTTTACTATTATCAAATAAATATTTATTTCTATTAAATAAAATTTCATTGAACACGGAGAAAAGCATAAAGTAACTTTTACTATTTACAAAGTAAAACCGAAACTGTCTGGAATTTCTGGCAATTTTTACTATTTCCAAAGTAAATTTTAGTAAAATTAGTAAAATTTACTCGGGAAACTAAAATGTACTTTGGAAATAGTAAAAATTGACATAAATTCCAGACAGTTCCGATTTACTTTGTAAATAGTAAAGGATATAATTTATATTATTTTCCGTGAGTCAATTTATTTGATTCAAGTATACAAAATAATAATTTTGTTTTAATAATTTTGATTTAATAACAGTTTAATTAAAATTTTATACTTTTTTTATTCATGAGAAAGAGAAAAAGGGGAAATCTGATATGATAATTTTATAATCATTGATAATTTACTTAACGTTTAAATGATAAATGGATTAAAATTTTTGAATTAATTAACAAAATAATTTACTTGATTTTCAGGGAGGACAATAATAAACCGAATCATGTGCTTTTGTTCACAATTATCAACCCCGTTTACCCCATCACAGTGGTGAGTAAATGAATTTTATTTATTAATATAATTCTTAATGCACAAAGAGAATATTAAAGCGGATATTGATATATTTTTTTGAATATTAAATTACATTTTTTTGCTTCTAAATATATCAATATATTGATATACAGAAAAAGTATATAATTTTATATTTTTTGAGCGATAATTTATTAATTTTTTGATTTATTTATTTATATATATTTATATAAAAATGTTTTACATATTCTCTTTTTATTTCTGTTTATCATTGAAACGGAAAAGCGATTTTAAATGAAGGTATGATTGACTGTGACACGATGCAGCTGGTAAATGTTGAGTTTGCAGAAAAGTACAATAGGAGAAAAAAATATTGGTAATATCCAGTGTGGAATTGGATTTCAAAAGTAGAGTAACATCCACATAGTATATTTGTCCAATGAAAGAAAAAACGAATAATTGCGCAGTTGCAACTATTTCGATTTCGCAGTCTAGTTTTGTCTTCTTTCTCTTTTTTTGATTTTGCCAGTAATAGACGAATCGACACTATATATCTTGTATTTATTTGTGGTAAAAGATCGTTCACACTCCGTGCATAGCTCATCGGTCACACAGTATTTTTTTGTTTCTGCTTTGTCCATCAATGCTAATTAAAGAATCGCTTTTTAAGATTTATATTATTTTTTCTCTCCTTTTTTCTTTGAAATTTCTCTTATTTTTCAAAACTTTCTTTTTTTTCTACTTTTACATCACGGAGAAAACTGGAGTGTTAAATTTTCAATGTTAAAAGTTTTTATGGTAAATAATATTATTTTAATATTATTAAATAAATAATATTATTTTAATATTATTTACATTCTACTATATTTTTCCCTTTATAAATGGTACACATATTTTATAGTTTGTTTTACACTCCAGGAAATCGAAACTAGTCGGTTTGATAGTCTTGTGTAATACGTGAGTTCAGAAAAAAAAGTAAAAATCGATAAATAAATTTAACATTTAATTTGTTAGTTTTACTCTTAAAAAGTAAAAATTTGATTAATATCAATAGTAAAATATTTCGATGGTTAATTAATCTGCGAATTGTAGGATTAACTTCTCGCTAATATGAATATAATAAAATATATTATCTTTAAAATTCAGTATTTCTATACAAGTTTAAATAAACTCTATTAAATTATAAAATCTTTTTTTTCAATTTTATTTTTTAGTTTGTTGAAAGATTTAAAAAGTTTGTTTACGCAATTGAAAAATTTTCACTACTTCTTTATTACTTAAAAAGTATACTGCTGTCCAAAGTAAAAACCTTGTAAGTCGCATTTGCCATAAGAGCGAAAGTCGAATAACAAAGCTAAGGGACGCTCGCCCTTATGGAAAATACGACTTACTAGCTTTTTACTTTGAACAGCAGTATACCAAAAATTTATACTGTAATTAATTATTCTGACCAAGTGATTATAATTATTTTTAATTATTTAAATTAATTTTTCTCCAATAAATATTCTTCCTTTCTCATGAGAAAGTTTCGACTGTTTTTGACTTTTGAAGTTTAATTTGGCGTTCCTCTGATTGTCATTTTCACTCATTTTGCGACTAGTTTTGAAAATTTTGAATACATTATTAGTACATGTATAATAATACTGTGAGAAAATATTGAAGTAGCTCTCACAACTGTTTATAATAACTTCTATAAGCCTTTTGCACAATATTTTAATAACTCTCTGCCTCTACTATAACTTTTCTCTACTCCCACACATATATATATGCACATGAAGAGAGAAAGTTTTCTGGGAAAAATTACTGAAAACAAATTTTGGCAAAATGTCAAAAATTTTCCCTCTTAACTCTCGATGCAAACAGCGGAGGAATAATTTTTATAGATAAAAATTTTTGCTGTCAATTTTTTTTAGAGAAAGACAAGCAGAAATTATAAATTAAAAATATTTTTAATTTTTCGAGCAGTTAATTAATAATAATAATAATGATTATAAAATTCCGTAATGTAAATAATTGATTAGTGAACCGCATAAATTACAATCAACGTTCATTAATTAGAGGTGTATTACTAAACGTGTATGGTAATTTTCATATTCTTATCACGGTATACAAGGTACTTGAGTATTTAATTTTCATCAGGAGACTATTTATAGTGACTGTTTGCAATTTAATATATATTATATTTTCGATAAATCCCTTTTTCACTCTACGGATAACATATAAAAAAAACATGCCTGATAATTTAATGTTTAGTGGCGCATTAAATGTTACGCGATATACTTGTTTTTATCTTTACTATTTAGTTTACTATTCAACTCTTTAACTTTATTTTCCTACGGAATTTATAATATTCTATTAGAATAAAAATTTCTAATTCTAACTTTGCAGAAATTGTAATTTGCATTTACAGTATTTCTTGCTGTGCAAAGTTGAAGTTCTTCAAATAAGTTCTCGTGCACTTGCGCTACATTTCTTCTCTCTCTCTCACTCTCTTGCTTTCTTACTTCCTCTGGATAGATATATGTATACATGTTCATATATAACGGATTCAGCTTGGTGATTAAGTCTAGCTCTGGAACCCAAGACGATTACATGCCTACCGCAAAGACGTGTTATACCACGTGTATGCAAATACAGGTAGATTATCATTGCCTTCCTCGCTTTTATACACACATATATAGTTATAGTTATAACTCAAAGAGAACTCGCACAAGAGCTGGGCAACATTTTCACCACATGTATAAATTGGTGCTCTCCAATACTTGATACTTTGCAAGGTCTCGTTGTTGGTCTTCAAAAAGATAATTTCACTATTAAGTGACCGCGATGTTTACACGTCGCGTGTGAATTGCAATTTGTACCACCAACCCCCTTGCTTAACTATTTAAGACCAGCTCTTTCAAAAACTACAGCTACACTGATAATTCTGCTTCCTCTTCCTGAACGCAATTTAAATTAGTAATTAGTCTCATTGTTTCCCTTGTCTTGTATGTCTCCTGCAATTTTTGTTTGTTCCTCCAAATCCTCCCTTGAATTTTTATGGAACAATATGAGAGTTTTCATATACCTGCACTGGAAAAAAATTTGTTTCAAATAATAAATTTGAATAATAATAATTAAATAATAATAAAATAATAATAAAATAATAATAAAATAATAATAAAATAATAATAAATTAATAAAATAAAGTAATAATAAATATTTACTGTAGAAAAGTAAATATTTATTTGTATCAAATTTTATACTCATTCAGATTAGATAAACAGATGTTTCATATAGAGAAATTATTATTTCATATAGAGTTTATTTTATTTAAATTGGTTTGGTTCAAGTTTTTTTTTCAAGTTTTTTTCAAGTTTATTTGGTTCAAGTAAATATTTATTTTTTTTGATAATAGTCGAGTATAATTATTTGAATTATAAATTTTTTCTTTCAGTGTGATAACTTAATTTTCAGTGCATTGGTATAATTTATTGAAAATTGGTCGAGCATGATGGAGTTTAATTCATCTGCGGTGTAAATCTTGTCGGCTTTCTCTGGTCGTTGGAACACTAAGGTCAAATTATGCTCCCATATGTTAGGACAATGTTATTTGTATATCTATATGCATTGTGTGAACGTACACAATGTTATTATTATTATATACATTTGCAAATGTATATGTTGATGTAAGCATAAGTGCAAAGCCTTTGTGTATTTTATGTTTGTGTCGCACAAGTTCGTTCATCTCTACCCTATAGCGAAAGGTTACATTCCACAAATCACAATTTCTCCTATTGTTAATTCTTTCCATACTCTCGAGACACAAAACGAATTATCGTCAATTTTATTATCACCTCTTTCATTTACATCTGCAATTTTCTATATAACTCAGTCAGAATTCATTATAAGGATCACATTCACATCTTTTTCACCTGTTTTTACCTATTTTGATAATTTCTTACCTTTGCACTGAAAAAAAAAATTTATTTGATTCAAAAAATGAATAACTTGTCTATTATCAAATAAATATTTATTTGAACCAAATAAATATTTATTTGAACCAAATAATTTTCATTTAAATCAAATAAACTGTAATTGAATCAATAATTTCTGTATTTGAGTCAAATAACATTTAATTGACTCAAATAAAATTTATTTGATACAAATAAATATTTATTTGATAATAGTCAAGTAATTTATTATTTGAATCAAATAAATTTTTTTTTCAGTGTGGCATCTTTTTTCATGATTTGATTAATTTTTGGATGTTGTATATTTCAAAAATAGTTGAATTTACAATATATAAAAAAGCATGGAAAATCTAAAGAAAGTTGAAAAAAATTTATTATGAGAAGGAATTTAATTCAAAATTCAAGGATCACAGAATTAGAGACTTTTCTTTTTATAAACAATTTCAATTAATTCATGCTTTAATTTTATCAAAATTTTTCATCGATTTTAAAATTTACGACTTAGTCCAAATTTCAATATGAATTTTATAATTTTAATTTCTTGAAGTATTTTCTTGATTAAAATTGTAACCGATCGAAATTTATAAATTCATTAGATATTTATTTAAATTCAATAAATTCTAATGAATGTTCACTTCAATTAATTCCAAAATTCAATTTATCCGGATTTCAATTTAATCAAATTTTATTCGATTGAAATTTCAATTTTATTCAAAATTATTAAATTTTCAAGTGACCTAAATTTTAATCAATCCTAATTTTTATTGGTCAAAAGAAATTTATTAAAATGCAAATTTTAATGTTCCTAAAGTTCTGAACGTTCAAATGAACGAAATTTGTTTATTTCTTCTTCAAATTAGAGTTTTTTGTAGCAATATTGCTTAAAATATCTAAAAATGAATT
>JUFY01030122.1:0-58386 GCA_001855655.1 Leptopilina clavipes | reverse complement strand
TAACGGGACGCATGAAAATTTCACAATTGCCATTTTACCGAATTGTCAATTTTCCGAAATTTATTTTTCCGAATTGTCACTTTACCGAATTGTCAATTTTCCGAATTGTCACTTTACCGAATTGTCATTTTGCCGAATTGTCAGTTTTCCGAATTGTCATTTTTCCGAAAGCAATAATGTTAAATTTGTCTGTGTGAGTTTTTATACATAAGTGCTTTCGGAAAATTGACAATTCGGAATATTGACAATTCTGTAAAGTGATATTTCGGGAAAATGACAATTCAGTAAAGTGATATTTCGGGAAAATGATAATTCGGTAAAGTGACCATTCGGAAATTGACAATTCGGAAAAATGACAATTGTGATATTTTCATGCGCCCCAAAATAACTTTTCTTATTCTATTTTGCAGTATGAGTGATAGTACCTGTGTGTTATCACAGGTGCTGCATGTGTACATTATATTTTGTTTTCTGATGCTAAGTCTTGTATTACATATTGCATTTAAAGAAATAAAAATTTATTATTGAAAACTATGTCTAACACTCCAGGAGGAAATCCAATAAGGATTTTTTAGTAAATCATTAAAATTTTATATAATTATAAAATTTTTCTGAAAACATACTTTTACATACCCACGTGTACAGCAATAAATCCATTATTAACTTTCTTCATTTGCGCTCCTTTATACAGTATTTTCAGAAATGATTTAATATAAGGTAGATTTATAATGAAGATCTTAATACTCTCCTAAAATAAAAAGAAAATTGAAAATGTAATTAAAAACTTAAAAAGAGTTTCGAAGTTTTACGGTACACCGTTTTTTTCCTTATGCTCTTTCGATTGGTGATATGCATTTTGGAAATAAAAATTTTTTGACCTAAAAAAATGAAAGTCAAAAATAAATTTGAGTTTTTTTCGGTGAAGGATACGATTTTTTTAAAACAAAAGCTGAGATTTTTTCCTATGAGGACATGTAGATGAAAAAATGGGGCTAGAAGTTTCAATCTTTAAAAATCAGTAAAAACAGCTAAAAACGGCTCAATTTAGTGATTTTCATCAATTTTCAAAGATTGAAACTTCTAGGCCCATTTTTTCATTTACATGTCCTCATAGGAAAAAATCTCAGCTTTTGTTTAAAAAAATAATCGTATCCTTCACCGAAAAAAACATAAATTTATTTTATACTTTCATTTTTTTAGGTCAAAAAATTTTCATTTCAAAAATGCATAACACCAATCGAAAGAGCATGAAAAAATCTTTCGAAATTGATACCAACAAATTTTTTTCACATAATTATTTAAGAGAAAAAAATTATTAAAAAAACAGTGTACAAATGCCCCGAATTAAATTTTTTTTTGCTTTGACCACTTTCCATGGAATCGCTCATATATAAATTGAATTATATGGTTAGGATTCTGAAGTAAAAATACAAGTGATTAAGTAGGGAACGTACTTTAAATTGTGCTTGGGATGTCTAGACATTTCACTTATTCATTCCAGGGTTAATATTCACTGTAAAAAAAATTTCCGGTAAGGTTTACAGTTTTGTTTTGAAATTTTATGAAACCTGTAAAATTATGTCTTTAAAAACAGTGAATTTAAATTCGCTCTTGTAAACTTAATACTTTTAATGTGTGAATTTCACAACTTTTTGTAAATTTACCAATATCAAAGTAGGTAATAAATAGACACAATTATTACCACATTATTATAATGTGGTATTACCTACTTTGATAGTGGTAAATTTACAAAAAGTTGTGAAATTCACACATTAAAAGTATTAAGTTTACAAGAGCGAATTTAAATTCACTGTTTTTAAAGACGTAATTTTACAGGTTTCTATAAAATTTCAAAACAAAACTGTAAACCTTACCGGAAATTTTTTTTACAGTGATTGCTAAAAATATTTTGTTCAAAAATTATACAATAAATAAAATTTGTATTCTTTATAATTTTTCAAAATATTTTTAACAATATTAAAATGTTATAGATTGTTGAGAATGTTTCATTGAGTAAAATAAAGCTATTGTTTATAGAAATTTAATGAAATTGCAATTTTCCTCTATGCTGAAAAAAAATTATTCAAAATGTTAAGAAATCATGATTGATAAAAGATTTTTGCTCGACATAATTTTTTTTTAAAAGTGTGTTACTAAATCTTCGAAATTATTTTGAATTAATTTTTATTGTATTTATGTTTGTATTAAAAACGTTAAAAATATATTTTTATCGTTTTGAGGTTATGTTAACGTTAACTATTCCTCCTTAAAAAAAGTTTTTCCAATTCAACATATATACTTACGCATTTACTCTGCTTTTACGAACATTGCAGTTTTATTCACTGACAAAGAAGTTTTTGTTGTATACTTAAAAAGTCCTTTATTTTCTCTAAAAACTTTAGACTGACAATATTAAGTAGTTTCAGTTTATTATTATTCTATTATTATAAAGTAAATAGTAAACATGCCAGATTACCATGAGTGCGATCAAACCGGTAAGTGGCCAATTCCACCATTTTTCTATAGTAAATGTTCGTCAGAACTGGGAAGGTATGGAAAAATCCCTAGGATATAGTCAAATCTGGTAAAATCCTAGGGATTTTTTGTACCTTCCCAGCCCTGCTGAACATTTACTATAGTAAAATGGTGGAATTGGCCACTTAGGGTCAAATCACATGAAGGAGTAAAAAGTAAAACGTCAACCGAAAACTCAGGAGTGCAAGTGAGATAAAGGACAGTCTATCATTTTCACTCTCATGAATTTCCGGTTAACGTTTTACTTTTTACTTCTCCATGTGATTTCACCCTAAGAAATCAGTTATTAAGGTGCTTCTCATTGTATCTGCGTGAAAACGTCGGCGAAAAAGGAAAAACCATCAGAGTAAAAAAGATAAACAGATATCTCTGTTGCCTCTGTCACTCTCAAGCTTTTTTGTTTTTCGCCGACATGGAAGATGGAACATGACAGAAAGATTTTTTCATTTTCTTTCTCTCTCAGGTTTCTTAGACCCTTACTATTGTTCTGTTCTATTTATAATATTTCTATGCTTGGAAGAAGCTTTATTGATACAATTTATATTATTTTTTTATCATAAAAAAAACAATTAAACGGACCATAAGTATATTTTGTTAGGTATTTTTAAAATTTTAAGAATTTTATCCTGATATGTGATAATGATTGGTCATATTTACTTTAAGTTTTTAATAAGAACATATTGTTTTCTTATTTTTATAATATTTTTAAATAAATTTTAATTATATTCAATGAATGAATAATTAAAAATAAATCTCTCTAAAATATTATTTTAGTATGTCTGAAAAAAATCAACTTCTTTCTGAATCGGAAGAGGACGATGAAGATTATTTACCAGAAGGACAAAGCAGTGAATCTGAAGAAGAATCTGATAAGGAGAGTGGAGTTGAAGATGTGTTTATTCAGAATGGTAGAAAAGTCGAAATTAAGAAACGTTCAAAGAAGCTGAAAGACACAATATCTAAGCGTGCAAAGAATCAAGAAGCATCTCATTCAAATGAAAAATTGACAGTGTTTGAAAATGGAAAACTTGATGATGCAGCGCAAAAGAAAAGAGCTGATTCTTTATGGGCTGATTTTTTGAAAGATCCAGGTAAATACAAATTTGCATATCGGAAAAAAATGTAAGTGATTGAAACAAAAATGATAAAAACCTAAACATATTCTAATTGATTGTTTTACTTTTTCTATGTTGTTTAACAAATTTAATAAGTAGTAAGAATTTGAAGTAATAAAAATGTATCTCTTTTTTAAATTACAGCAATTATTTCGAAACCAAAATCGAAAATTACAAATATGTCAGAAAAGTCTGATAATTGTTCATTAAAAACGAAAATTGATAATAATATTACAATATCGCCAATTTTTGCTGATGAGACGGTTGACGTAGAAAATAAGGCACACTCCACGAAAAACAAACTTTCAAACAATGATAATACAAGAAATATATCTGCGATCATTAAAAATAAGGATCGAGGGATTCAAAAGATCAGTGGCATTTCCTCTGTTTTAGGTCGCCTTGAAAAGAAAACAAAAATTAACACCTTAGAAAAATCTAAAATGGATTGGGACAATTTTAAGAAACAAGAGGACATAGAAGAAGAAATAAATTCTCACAACAGAGGGAAAGATGGTTATTTAGAAAAACAAGATTTTCTTCAGAGAGCAGATTTTCGTCAGTTTGAAATCGAAAAACAATTAAGAAATTCTTCTCGACGTAGTAATAATCGATAATAATTATAAAAATTATTTACATGTATAATCGACTTAAATTATGATCACACAATACTAAAAAAAATTGATATTTTTTAAATTAAAATATATCTTAATTAAGTCAAAGTTGAAAGTTCTTATTTGAATAACTTTTTATTGATTGTGTTATAATTATTTAAAATCAATATTTGATAACTGCCGCAGTTCAGAAATCCAGGTTCAGTAAGAAACAGTGGTGTAGACATATTTCATGAATTTTTTTTACTTGTAAATAAAAATCACATTTTTTTCTTTATTAAATTTATAATTTCTTATTCAAAACCTGAAAACTACTAACACTTCATTTCATTTATATGTACTAAAGTTAATTTCTCATTAAACGTTGTTAAACAAATTATAAACTTGAGAGAATTTACAAAATATTAACCTTATAGGAACATTGATGAGTTATTGATACTTGCTTTAGACTTATTTTTTACTTATTTGGAAAACTTAATAGATATGTAAGCAAACAATTATTCAATAATAATTTAATAATATACACTTAAAAGGTTAAAATTCTTCTTATAATTTTAATTTAAAATCTCACTGATGTTCTTGTCCCAAACAATAGATTTAATTATTACTAATATGACAAGTAATAATTAAATTTTAATTTATTCTTAATAATAATAATAATAGTAACAAGTTTTTTTCTGCAAATAACCGGGAATTTTAATATACCGCCCAGATAGCCCCGGAATAAAACACCGTGTCGTTTCTGTTTGGTATACAATTAAAAGTCGGAACAGAGTGCCCAAATTATACTTGGGCTCTCTACAGCCCAGATTTAATTTCCTCATGGGCAAAATAAAAAAATTATTAAATTTTTACATTTCCAAATTAATCATATTGTGTGATATTCTTTCAAAAGAATAATAATAAGTTTAGTTAAAAAACATATATTTTTTTTTATTCATAGTCTTTCTTAATACTTCCTTAGAAACGAAAAATTTTGCACATGTATTTAAAAGAATTCAGATTTAATTCAATTCTGATTTAAAATTTTTTACATAATTAAAGATTTCAAACAGCTACTTAATTTCATTTTTTAATGCAATTCTTTATAATTTTATTAAGACTGATGTAATATAATTTTTGTTTTGAGTGTCACAAAAATCAGATGAAGCTTTGAGAAGAAACGTAATTAACGTTTTTAGTTTTTGAGATATATTATTTATAAAATAGAATGCTAAAATTCCAAACCTATTTTTACTGTTAAAAATAAATTAAAAGAAGTTAAACGATCAGAATCTAATATATTAGTACTTTTCAATAGAATCAAAAATTTATAAAATTTTAATTGTATGCCAACAATAAGTAATATATATACAATATTGTCGGTATATACCGGAAGTAACATTCGCTGGTATATTAGAAATATAGAAGACAATCTTTATATCTATGCAAACTGTGGAACACAATATGTTATTTTAGCTTTCATTCACAAGAAGGGTCCTTTCCTTCCTCTACATTTTGTTTATTTTACTTTTCATATTCAGTATCTTTTAATAGATATTTCCTGCATGAGTGTTTCTAATGAGAGTAAAAGCTTCTTTCAAGACAAAAAATGTACCATTCTTTTGGTGTAACAATTTAAATTTAATTTAATTTGGTGATTACGAGAACATTATAGTATAATTGCGACATATTATAGTTAACACATGTAACTTTTTTGTTGATAAATTTACACACACACACACCATAAGTTAGATGCGTATAATACCCTTTTGTATATGGTCATTCGGATAGTTTCATCAGATTTTCATTAAAATTATCCATTATTTTTAATATCTCAGATATTCATTCAATATACGCGTATTATATACCTATAGACATGGATTTAGGTCTTTTACATGAAACTATATTGTAATTAAATAAATATAATAAATTTAATTAATGTAAAGAATATACCGAAACTGCGGCATTGCAATATGATTCTATATCGATTAAAATATATAACTTCTATTTAAAATTTCATTAATGTATAATTATTTTTCTCTTGTTAGTAAAAAAGTTTTATTTTAATCAATAAATTATAGATGCCGAAAAATATAATAATTAAGTATTATATCTACGTTCGCATATATATAATTATATATTATAAACTTTTTTCATAATAATTTGACATGATTGTATATTAGGAAATTACAATTTGTTGACTTGAATTTTTTTATGCAAAATTTTTGGTTTTGTTTTAAATTTAATGATTCTTAAGTAAACAGTTGTTGCCCGAAATAGAAGCTTACTTCGTTGTAGAATCCTTGTTGCTTAAAATTGGTAGACTGACATTATGAACAACAAAAGGCCAGGACTGAAACGTTAGTTTAATATTTAAGATTAATATAAATTAATAACAGGTGTAATATATGTTTTATACAAATAATGTTTCGGCCCATCCCATTTTGTGTTTGTGTAAATAAGTACTTCCCGGGTGGAAAAGTATATATTCATCAGTTTATCCCAGTTTCTATAAGTGCGGGTGCCAATTAGGGCCCATTTGCGATTCTAGAAATTGTTATGATTGCTACAAAATAAACATCCTCAAACTAAATTTTCTAAATAAATCCAAACTAAATAATTGAAAAATTACGCTTTTGTTGATTTAACTTGAAAAATTAATAATAGATTATTATTCCCTATCAAATTGAAAATTTTGCGGTTCTAAACTATAAGAATATATATGTTAGTAAACTAATATGTCATTTTATTCATTTATTTATCCCTTTGCATTTAATAGTCATAAATCATATAAAATACGACAAATTTTAGTATAGTATATATATATATATATCCAATCATTTGTATATACATATATTATATAGATATATACTTAAAATAGTTATGATTATTTTATTATGTACTTTTTGTCACTTAGTATAGAACACGAAACTTGTGCGCATAACAAAGACAAAATAAAAAAAATTTGGAACTTGAGAAAATGAGTAAGAGTCATTTTGATTTGAGCCACCTGGTTTAGAATAAACAGAGGCAAATTCTGTAACTCTCGGTATATATCTTAAGATTTAGATTGAATTCATCTGGAAAGCACCGAATACATTTTTTTAAACCATAGAAATACATTTAATAATGGAGTTATAACAACGGAATCTTAGTAAATTCATTAAAGCTTGCGGAAATTTCATTACTTGCGGCAACTTGTCAGAAAAAAGTTGAACAATGTTACCGCAAACATATATAGCCTATTGTAAAGAATAAATTAATGCATTAAAAAAATTGAGAAGAAAGTTGAATAACCTTCTTTGTAATCTTGCGGTTTTAATCATTTCAAAAATATAATGACAAAGGAAACGCAAGGGAATCTTATTGGGGGTCTTCAGTTTTTGATAAATAATATACTGCGCTCTATACCTCTATCCAGAGAGTTGTTATATTATTTGCGTTAATAATAAAATCATTTTTAACTAATACTCACCAAGGTCAAAGATACAGATTTTGAAATTTCAGAACTTCCATCATTACATAAGATTGCTCGAAGATGCGCAATATAAGTTGCAGCCAAACGAAGTGTATCCAATTTACTTAGTTTTGTATCTGCTGGCACCCAAGGTAATGTTGTCTTTAATCGACAAAAAGCTTTACTCAATACTCTCATTCTGGCTCGTTCTCGTGCATTAGCAGCATTTCTTGGTGCTCGATTATTATATCCTTCTTTATTATAATTTTCTTCAAATCCATAATCATCTTCACTGTTAAGAGATGCTACTTTCATCTTTCGTGGCATTTTCTGAGGCGCATATAAATGCGTTTTTTAATTATATTAACTATACTTTATCTGTTTTTCCTATAAAGTACTACATTTTTAAAATGTTTTATTATTAAATTAAAATATAATAATAATAATAATAATGATTCTCTTCAAAAATTTTGGTGTTTTGAATGTCATTCAAGATGAAAAACTCACAGCGAATTTATTCTACTTTAAACTAATCATGTTATTTTCAAAAACTTAGAAGAATAATAAATTATTGCTCTGCGGTTTTACTTGTATTTTTCTATTAATAAGTAAAATATTAATATACTAAACTTACTCTAAAATATTATCTCTATAGTTTTATCAACTTATTTCCTGTATTTATTAAACATTCTCCAGTAATAAATACCAAAGATTAGTGATTTATATAGTGTTTTAAATATGTATCAAATGAACACGTGCAGAAGAAAACTAGAGAACAAATTAAAGTGGAGTAGAATGAACGTGTTTTGGTTTGTAGCGGGCGGAGCATTATTTTTCCCCTCTACCACATCGTTCCTCCTCCATTTACTTATCGTCCAATCATTTGGAAAAAGATCCTCCCCTTCATTTAATATGGTGGAGAAAGTAAATTAATTTATATTAAATGTTGGTATGTATTTCAATTTTATGTATTAAAATATATCTAATATTTTTCTTCTAGCCCTCAGAGTTTTAAGTATGATAAACATCCCTCTGATGCTAATTTTTTAGCTTAATATCAATTTATTTGCATTAATTCTATACCGTAATTTCAGTTATTAACAATTTTATAAATAATAATACCACATGTATATAAGAAAATTAACAGAAACAATATCTTCATAATTTTTCTTGTTTGTTTGATCCTTTAAGGAACAAAAAATTTGATTAACGTAACAGGTTTCGCTTCACTATCCTCATAAATGTCAACCTATACATAAAATATTTTTTTAAATAATATTGCATAAGATTCCTAGTTTTTAAATATATATATATATATATATATATTTAATAAATCTATTCATTTAATTACTAAAAAGTTATAAAATAATTTATAAAATTAAAAGCATAATTATAAACGTTATTATTCGCTTATATTCTTATAAGCGAATTTTGACGTTTATTAACTCTTAAATATTTGGGAATGGTGACAAATCAATAATAAAATACATGAAAAACTAATCACAATTATTAGGTAAAAAATTTCTAATTTTTACAAATTACATAAAGTTCATACATTCAACCAATAAACTGTACATGCTAATATGGAATTCATTTAAAGCTACTTCAATTAATCGTTACCGAGTAAATGACATTTAAAATTTTTTTTAAACTAAAACCTACTTTAAGTTGCATATATAATAATTATTGACTTTTATGCAATTTTTTTTTTTTTTTAAATAAATTGTACAATGCTGGTTCAAATTGAGTAGCTTTAAACTGGTTTTATTTTATATGTACATTTCTTCTTTTTTCTTACGAAATATTTACAATATTTTTAATATTTATATACAAGTATTTTTTATACATTTCTTTGTTGTGCAAAGTTCATTTTAACCATTTGAAACTATGTATAGACATGAAAAAAGACGATCGCAAAAATTAATATTTTTCAGACACAAAAGCTTTTATACTTTCAATTTTTATTTTTAAAAAAAGTCTATTATTTCTTTGTCTTATGTTATTAATAACAATAATCTATAATTGATAGTGTTTCGTAAAACTCACTCACATATATTATATACATTCAATTTAATTTAACGAAGTATTTAACCATGCAAACAAATTGTATAATATTAAATTTTAAGAATTTTTTGAATTTATTAATTTCATTATTAGATTAATTATTTCAATGTAATTTAGCAATCCATATATTTTGTTTTCAAATTGATTTAATTTGTACGGCAGAATTTCATTGTCTTTTTATGTATAATTATATAAATATTATTAACTTCGTTTCTCATAATATTTTATGTATATCTTCACTATCTATGATATTATTTGTTTGAAAATAATTAAGTTTTCAAATTGTAGCTTTATTAATTTTTTGCTTTCTTAGTTTTCTTTTAGACAGAGAAAATTAATTTTATTTATTTGAAATTGAACAATTTTTATATCCTTGATCGAATTTATTATTATAATATTATGTAAATCCTTCGTTGAATTAAGTTCTCATAAATACTTAAGAAATATTTATTACACTCTATTTTCTTCGCTATTTTGCTTTGTCACAGATTACCTAAATATTTTTAAAAAAGGCCTAGAATGAAATTATATAAACAAGTAAATTTTTTACAAAGCCCTTCTATATACTCTACTGCGAGTTTAAAAAGATTAAATATCTATAATTAATTTATTAACCGTTTTCACGGATTTATTTTTAAATTTGAAATCAAAGAGCTGCATTAAACTAAATACGCCCAACATTTGCATTCAAAGTTTTATAATTAACTAAAAAATAACCATTTTTTATATATCTTATTTTTGGAATATGTGAGGAACAAATCGTCTTCAATCTATGAACATGCTGAGGACAATTTTTCTCGTTATAACGTTAAATTTTTTATTATTATATGTAGCTAAGGATTATAAAACTTTGGATGATAGAGCTCGAATATAATTGAAAACAATAGTTAGATAATGTTTTAAAATAATGCAAACACGCTTTTAAGCACAACTAATAATAATAATTAAAAAAAGTATTTTTATTATAAACATTTAAAGAATTTATATTTCTAATAATAGTTATGGAGTTTGTAAGAAATATAAATAGCACCCTTTTGTAAAATTTTTAAACACCCAAAGACGTTGTCTTGTCTGAAAATATTTTTGATCTCCTTAAAATACATATTTGGCAATTATTAAAAAAAAATTATTTTAACAGTTGAAAAAATAAGAAAGTAAATAAAAAATATAAATTTATTTCTTTCTGAAAGTTTATTAATAGGTATTTTTAATAGTACTAAATACTTTTAATATTTCTTATTTAATGTTTCTTTATAATATGAAAAATTATATATATTTTAAAATTGCAGAAAAACTGTCCTTTTTTTGTTATGTGAAGAAAATTTTTATAGAGTGATACTTTTCTGACTTACTAATTTACCAAATATATACTAGGTATATGAGAAACTGCTTTGGATGAAATATTTTATCAATATCAAAAATAAATCAAGTTTAGAATACATGTCTTTTTAATATCGCAGCTTATGGAAATAAAGTTTTAGAACATTTAAATAGGTGAGTGAATGAACTCTTCTAATTTGCTAATACATTTATGCAAAAATTTTGCATTATTAAATATTACGAACACTATTTATAGACATGTATTACCTCCTGATATTTTTTCATATAATTATATTTTTTACCAAATAAACTAAATATCGTTTACATGACAAAACAGTTGAAGCGCTTAGACTCAATAGCACGAATCAAAATCGATTAGCATTTTTGTTTTGTTTTTTCAATTAAAAATGATATTTTAATAATAACAAAGTCTTCTAAATAAACACATTTTCAACGTTCAGTATAATTTTTTCTCCCATGACTATTTGTTTAAAATTAATAATATTATTTTTCAACACAAACTTTGCACTGAAGAATAATATTTAAAAAATTTTAAGTGCTTCATTAACTTGTTTTATTGATAACACTTTAATAGATGATTCCTAAATCAATTAGTTAATAATATTTTTAAAAGCGTTTGTTGATATAAAATAAAAGAGGATTACTCATCAAATATGCAGCATGCTGTGCAATACTGTAAACAGTTTATGGCGTGTGGCACCAGGAATGTAAGAAAATAAAATATAATGATTAAGATGTTGCTCTGGTTGTCGTCAAACGGTAATGCAAGAAATCAACTGTTGACACAGCTGACTATATTGCACTTGGTCCCCGCTAATTCTGCGCATTTTTATACCTTTTACTTCTCTCTCCTCCGATTCACATACCCTTAATTCGATTTGTACACCACCAGGATATTCTAAACTGAATCCTCCCCCTTCTATTTCTTCCCTTGAAAAAATGAATCCTTTCGGTGGGGCTCTGGCATCTATAATTTGTTTAACTCGACCTAATATTGTTTCTGAATTTAATCTACTAGACTCATCGGATAAAGTAACTTCTACTTCTGTAGGGATTGGAGTACTGAGAGGTCTACCAATTCCCCGAGTGATACTAGGTAGTGAAGGATCACAAAGTTCTGATATAATAAATCTGGGAAGAGGATTATATTCTGGCAATACGTCTTCTAAAGAATCAGGTGATGGAGAAGGTGATGGTGGTGATGGTGAACACCCCACTAAAACTACTTGACCTCCTAAGACATCCGTTACGGAGATTTGAGGTGGTACCTGTGAAAAATGTATATTCAAACGATTATTATCACATACTTTTAAATAAAGTTTATTTGAATAATAAATATTAATTAAAAGAAAAATGGTTGCAGTTATTATTGTCAAGTTTCAATAACAAAAACTTATTAAAATAAAACTATTTTTGATATATTTTTTAAGATTCTTTTTGTTTTAAATATTATAAAATTAGTGGGACTTGAGAACTGGGAGAAAAGTGACTCGGTCATCTGGCAACATTGTCTTTATACTTGATGAAAGGCTTGTTAAATTACCCTTGGAAAATCCACAGGATGTTCTTCTTGAATCATATCTAAAGCTGGACTGTTACTAGGGGAGTAACTAACAGGAGTTGTTGCTGGAGATCGATGATGTCGAAGTGGACTGAGATCCAAAGGCGTCGCTGGTGGTTGAGTTGGAGTACCATGAACAATACTACCTGGTACTGAAGTTGTCGTCAATCCACTAAGTCCTAAACAATAAAATGTTATTGATTCACAGAGTAGTATCTAATAGCGGAAACAAAAAGCACTTTCTTTTTAAACTCTATTCTTTTAGACATTGTCAACATGATCTGAGTAAATGTAAATCGAATGCTTTTATATGAAATTGTTCATTTTATATTTTGTACGTACACAGGACAATGTTATTAAAAATTAACCAAGGCTTAGTTTTTTGATTTGATCTGAAAAGCTGCAGGCATAAATTATATAGCAGATTTTTATACCTTGTGTGATTGCAGCTACACCTCTTTCATGGACAGGAGAACCAGGAATGCTAACAGGACTATGGGATGGAGAAGCCAGCCTCTGTAGTTGCTGATATTCTTGTTGAAGCGCCTGAATTCCTGGACCCGGAGGTCCTGAACCTTCTGAAGCGCGTCTTACAGGTGAGTATCTTTCTGTAGCTACGTGTGCAGTTGGTTCTTTGTAGGAATCCCTAGATCCTATTAAATTCAAAATTAATGTGAAATTTAACTAGCTCAAATAGCAAGGAATATTTTTACACTAATTAACCAGAGTGACATCATTAAATTAAAATATAATCATTTCTTAAATTAACCAGTAATAAATTTGAATTAAATACATTATTAAATAAAATTTACAAGTAAATTTTTAAAGATGTCGATGAGCAACATCATAAATAATAATTTATATAGAATATTATTTCTTACCACGTGCCGATGTTCTTAATTAAAATTGCATCATTGCAGAAATCTTTTCCAAACGTCATATGTACCATTATTTGATTAAATTGTATATTTTTAATTTCATTAAATGCCAAAGAAAACTGATATTTCGCGGATACCACCTTAAATAACACACAAATACAATAAAATTACCAGTGATAGGAAACAAAGAGGATTTCCTGTGATGTGTTGACGTCCTAAGGTGTGACGGCAGCAACCTTGATGGAAGATAAGCTCTATTCATCCTAGCTTCCACTTCCATTACGAGTTCCGGGTTTATAACTACATGCAAATTACCAGTGATCGAGGCGTAGGAGTGCAGTGGACATAATAAAATCATGCAAAATCAAACAACAAAACACTCAATAAATAAACAACATTAAACAGACACTTTTACAAGAAAGTAGAAAAACTTATTCAAAATAATGGCAATAATATTGTTATGCATTTAATATCAATATCTTTTTTTGCGTGGAAAATGATGTGTTTGCAAATAGTACTGTTATGTAAAATTTGTTTCAGTAATGTGCTAATCTAATTACTGTTAATTTTCTAATCTAAATACGACACTTGGGCCATTGATGAACAATTGTTGTTACGGTCCAATTTCAGCATACATAATAGAATATTGCATTGGTAATGGGGCGATTTGGACGCCAATGTTGGTCTAGTATACTTTGCAGTATTAACAGTCCTGACAATTGGAAATTTTCTTACTTTTTGTAACAAATTACTTTTACATAAATAAATGTACTACTTCAGCAACATATTGGAACCAGTATTATATTTATACTTAAATAGTAAGTATTGTTTTCAGAAATTAATATTTAAAATCATAATAATATGATCACTCAATGTATCTAAAATTAGAAATAAAAAAGTGAAAGATAGTTTGAAATTTAAGAGAAAAAAAGCAAAAAACTAAGAAAAATACAATATGGACTATTAATTTTATCTTCACACCAAAAGCAGAGGCAAATATTAATAAAATTATGATTATTTTATACCTGGTCTTTGCATAACTGCTGTTAGACCACTACGTCTTCTTCGATCATTTCCTCCCGACGTATTATTTGCTCCATTATTTTCAGCATTATTTCCAACGTTCAACGATTGAGTACATTGTACATTAGTTGGACTACCTGTCTACATATATTAAGTTAGATTAGTAAGGTAATAATTTAGAAATTTAGATAGAGGAAAGTTAAGCAAAAGAGATACTGATTTTTCTTTATTAAAAAATATTTTTAAATGTATTATTAAATGTTTTTAAAGTGTTGATGTAAAAATTTTGTGTGAAAATGATAATTTTAGGAAGGACTAAGCAAAATAATTATAAAGGATCTCCTTCTTGTTATATTGAATTCGCTAATGTAAAGCATCAAATAGAAAAAGATAAAATAAAACTTATTAATTTTGTTACAAAAATTCTATTTAAAAATTATAATCAAATTGGTGGATCGAAAGAGTGATTTGCCAAACATTACATTGTATTTTGTAATAAGCCACAAATTTATGTACTCGGTAAGAGGTTTTTTTTCAAGTTTTTCAAAATGCCCAGTAAAATTTCTTATTCATGACAAATTGAATATTAAGAAGATGATTTAAAAAATTTATTACATGCACAAATAGGTTATTTAATAAAAATTTTACTTTCATAATGCAAAATTTTATATGTTAAATAAAACGGTAAATGGAATTATATTTCAAGTAGAGAAAATTTTGATAATTTAAAATTGTGAATGTACTTACTGGTTGCAAATGTTCTCTACTTCCAGGATGACTCCTTTCTTCTCTACTACCGGAACCATATTGTTGTTGATAAAATACATGAAGGTTGGCACCTCCATCTGAAGCCCTTCTTCCAAAACTACTAGCTGCAAAAGCGTTTCTTTTTTTATATCTTATTTTATTATAATTATTATTGTCAATTTCACTTAAAAAGCATTAATATATATTTTTCCAGTGTGTATTTTTCACATACGAAGATTTTAACTAAGTATTTGAGAACTGTATAATTTTTAATTGTAATTTATTGATAAATTATTAACTTACTGGCTCCCATAACAGTAGGTGGTTTTAATAAATGCTGATCCTTTATTTGAAAGTTTTGTGGTGGTTGATTTTGTACTAAAGGAAGATTCAGAGGGAGATTCGTATGGGGTAATACATTATTGCATTGCAATATAGGAAGGAGTTGTGAGGGGGGAAAACCTGAAGGACAATTGAAAGAATATAATGCAGGAGGCTGGTAGGATGTATCGCCTGGACCAACAGTATGTCTTCTTATCGCATGATCTGGCGCACAAACAGGTAACTGAAGGTTACTTCTTTCATCTGCTTCCGCTTCTGGTTCACCAAACTATAATTAAAATACAATAATAATAAATTAATGTTATTCAATTTAACTACTTTCAATCTATTTCGGTAATCTAATAATAATACCTTTTCCAGTTGATGCGCGTCATCAGCCACATAATCCACTGGTATACTTTGTATGGTAGGCAAGCTTGTTATAGCAATTTCCAATCGATCTGCTAATAAATTGTATATTGCCGAAACATGATCAAATGCATTTCCTTGTACTGATTGCAGTAATGTGTCAGCACTAAGACCAGGCAATCTTAACATACTTTCAATAACTATCTGATTTATTTGTGGCGGAGAAATTTCAGGGCTAGTTCTAAAATTTAATAAAATTCATCAGTTTTCAACTTCTTAACATACAATGTAATCATAATATGGACATTTTAGAATAGGAAGAAGAATCTTGAAAATGAACTATTTCGACTTTTATACTATGTATTATGAAATATATGAAAATATAAGAAATTTACCTTCCTGATTTTGATTCTTTTGCATTATCGCCACACATCCAAGGATGCAGTAAAATTTGTGAGATACTTAAACGACGTTCTGGTTCAACCACCAACATGTGTCTAATTAACTTTTCACAATCTGTAATTGGAAAATTTTATTTACTATAGAAATGTTCCTTTTTTTAATTTTTTCAGTAAACAATAGATTTTCTATCATAAGTAACTTCAAATACAAAGCATTTATATTTATGTACTACATAAAATATTTACTTTGAAATAAATATTTAAATTAATAAACAAATATTTAATTAGAGAAAGAAGACAAACAATAGTTCGCTCAACAATTTATCTCTCCAAGTATCTAATGTATCCACAGATGCTTGACTTTTTAACCAGGAGAGAGGAAAAATGCAGAAAACCTCTAATCAAGTACAGCCAATTTATTAACTGTCGAGTTATGAATATACATTTGGATCGTCATCACAAATGCATAAACACATCCTTGACGTCAAACCATCCGCTTGATATATCTCGACCGCAGTGAAAATCACCAGGAATATAACAAGGGAGTCGAGGCCAGGCCATCCATATAAAGTCTAGCCATACTTAACGGAGCTTATCTCCATCGATCGCAATTTTAGAAGATAATATAAAATTAAAAAACAAACACATTTTAAAAATAATCCTTTAACAATGGTTTCTTTTACAAAATGTCCGGTCAAATAGTAAAAATAAATTCGACAGCAACTTCTTACTCATCTTTTAAATCATTTTGTCTACATCACAAACACATACTTCAACTTTATTATTCAATAATATTAAATGATTACCCGCAGACATGAAGAACGGTATTCTAAATTTTCCAGCAATAACCACTGATCTTAGTAACTGCATAGTAGGTCCATCAAATGGCAAAGCTCCACAAACAAGTACATATAAAACAACTCCTAGACTCTGTAATAGTATTTTTCATTACTTATATAATTTTTCTTTGTTAAAAAAATTATTATTTGAAAATTTTATTCTTATAATTTTACATAATTAGTAAACAATTTTAAAGTTTCCGTGACTAACTTTTTTTTTAAATCAATAAAAGATTTCTTGGCGTAAAACATTTTCAGCAACAAAGAAAAATTTTTGTTTACTTACCCAAATATCTGCTCGTGGTCCATCATAATGTTTACCTTCAAATATTTCTGGTGCAGCATAAGGTGGTGATCCACACCACGTACTTAAAGGTACACCCGGTGTGTACTCATTACTAAATCCAAAATCGGCTAATTTTATATTATTGTCTGCATCAAGTAGTAAATTCTCAGCCTATTCAATGGTAAAAAAAACAAATATTAAAAAAAAACATTTACTTCAGAACATGAATCACTCAACTTTATATTACAGTACTTATTTCAAAAAAAATTAATTAAATAAATTTGATGTCTTACCTTAAGATCTCGATGAACCACTCTTTGCTGGTGGAGATAACGCACTGCATAAACTATTTGACGAAATACTCGTCTTGCTTCAGGTTCAACCATTCTTCCATTTCGAACCAAGTGATCAAATATTTCACCACCAGGTGCATATTCTGTGACTAAATAAATCATTTTTTCTGTTTCCATTACTTGATAGAGTCTGATAATATGAGGATGTCGTAATTTCTTCATTATATGAACTTCACGAAAAATTTTGGCTAAATTTTCTTCATTTAATTTAGTCTTATCTATTATTTTTATGGCAACCTACAAAAAATAATTAACATCAATAAAATTTATTTACAATAAAAAATATCTATAATACTATGAAATTAAATATATTTAAACTGATTTAGAATAATTGTTTGTAAAATTAATGGTTAATACTTTTTTTTAATTGTCTTATTGCAATAGGTATGAAATATGTTAAAACATTTTTTTATATAAGTTCAATACAAAAGGTGAAAAGTATATATTGCAAAATAATTCAAAAAAATAATATATGGCTAGTATTATAATTATGACGTAAGATAGATCATGTGTTTATTAATCAACAAATATCTTTTAAAGCATTCATCCGTTAGATTGAAATTGAAGACAAACAAAAATCGTAACAAAGCTCTTTAAATTATACACAAATAAGGGATTAGTTATGAAAAAGTGTAATTTTTCATTTACTGACAACCTGCTGACAACTTGCCTAAAAAGCTGAACAATTGTTTTAAAAACAAATATATAATATATGTGTGTGTATATATATATATATATAAGATATATATAAATATATATGTATATATATATACACATATTTTCTATATAAAGAACAAAAGTGTACACTAAGAAGGAAATTTTTTATTTCAAGACATACCTTTGATTTTGTTACAACATGGGTAGCCATTTTAACAACAGCAAAATTGCCTTTACCGATTGTTTTTTCTAATTCGTAGTACCCGACCCGAATAAGTTTATTAACAGGAAACTGGTGCAAAACATCATTTTGCGACACCGTTGCTGATGCCATGTTTTATCACTCAAGATGTTACCAATCATCTACTCCTAAATATTTATAAATCGTTCTTTGTAAAAAAAACGACAGAGATGCCTTTTAGACATTCAGTGTTGGGAATGGTAATGGAAAATTTATCGAGGCTAGGTATGTAATACCGCAACCCCCGAAATGTGAAACCTTGGACACTTAAGGTACATTTACACCTCTGTTCGAAAGAAAAAAAATTTATACCAATAAAGGGTCAGTCACATGGCAGTGTAAAACCGATAGCGGAAAGTATTTAGCCAATAAGAACTAAGGGTGCAATCACATGGAGGCGTAAAGCGTCGCGTCAAGCGTCATTTCTCATCCTTGTCTGGCACATATGTTTACGTGCATTGGACAAGGATGGTTAAGTATATACTTGCCAAGTATGCAAAAAACCTCAATTCGGAAACGACCTAAGATAATTTACCTAGATCCGGCAAGGGTCCTGGATTCATGTGGACGAACTAAAAAATTCCATTAGTAAGAAAAGGACGGAGATATGTCTGTCCTTTTCTTACTAATGGAATTTTTTAGTTCGTCCACATGAATCCAGGACCCTTGCCGGATCTAGGTAAATTATCTTAGGAATCGACCCACCTCAGTCTGTTACGTACTGATACTTTAGGCTATGCCAACTGTCAGGACATACTTATATGCCGTATTCGTTTCACGTGCCCGACTCTATTGTAGTTAGGACTTTAACATTTTCCATTTTCTATTTGCCTTTTGTAACTAGACCATGAGTGCAAAAGAGATGCAGATATATGTTCGTCTTGCTTGCACTCATGGTTTAGTTCAAAACGCAAAGCAAAACGCTGAGAAAAGACCAAGAGAGCAAACAAGACAAACGTATAATTCTATCTCTTTCTCACTCGCGAAACGCATGAAAAAGAAATGTCATATTCTTGCGTTTCGCGTCTGCGTCATGCGTTTCTCGTTTTTTTCTTTTCAGTGTAGAGACAACTTAAAATCATCGTAACGCAATCATTCACAATTGGTATCTGAAATCACATGAAGCGACCTATCCCTGTACCTGCTTTAGGAAACCATCTTGGTTTTTTACCTCTTTCTGGTGCATATGTTAGAGAGAGATAAAAATCGGAAACCATCTTAGGATGGTTTCCAAAAGCAGGGGTGGGTCGTTTCATGTTATAGGTTAGGTTAATATGAAAACCAAACTAAAATTTAAATAGATAGAGAGAAAGTAAGAGAGAGAGAGAGGGAGAGAGAAGAAGGAGAAGTCTTTAAAGTTCCAAAACATTAAATAAACACAAATATATGTTTTAAGAAGAAGAATCCTATCGTTACAATAATTAAAAATGACAAGTTCAAAAGAATTAAATATGGCTCGTAAAAGTCTTGTCATATCCTTGGGTGAAAAGGCTAAAATGTAAGTTGAAAACATTGTTGTTTTTGCATAGTATCACCTTCATATGAATTTAGATTTCTTTCTCATAGTATTATTGGTAGTTCCAAAATTTCAATTATTGAACATCCTTTTAGAAGATTATTTCTCAATTAGAGAAAGCAATATATACTATATATTATGAAAAATGTATATTAGAAAATAAAGGAATTTAACTGTTCATTGTTTACATATTAAGAAAATTCTAATCAAGAGTAAAATATCGATTCTTATAAGCTGGATGGCACATATTCTCTCAAAATTATAATTTTAAGAATAACACATTAAATACCAAAATTTTAGTTATTTCAGTTTATTTATTTTTACATGCAAGTATAATAAATGTAATTATTATTTATTATTTTCAGGTACTTTGAAAAAATGAAACTTTGGTTCCAAATGAAGGTATTCAATGAAATGTAATAAATAGTGAATCCACAAATATCCTTTTTTTTAGTATAAGCATTCAATTTGAACTTATGAATATATTCACACGTGAGAGAATAATTTTAGAATATAATAATTATTGCTATTGAAATTTTGATAACAGTTTTACCATTTTGAAAAATTGAGAAAAGAGATTGTTTCATATAACACCATAGGCAATGAAATAAAAAAAATTGAGTTCTGTTAAAACTTACTCCTGTAGATTTACAGAATTTTTACGTTTTTTAAACGTTTCAAATATATTGAAAAGTTAAATATAAAAAATTTATTTTCTTTAGTACATAAATAATGACAAGAAAATATTCTATTGCAGTCTACAAAGGAAGAATTTGATTTTGAAGCTCGTAAAATAATGTCTGAGAATCAAGTTCATTTACACAATGAATTTCTTTTGTGTTTATTTAATAAAGTGCAAGGTCTTGCTACGTCAACAACAATTCGACCTACAAAAACTAACAATAATTATTGTGCTTTGCAAAATCAAAAAGAGAAAAAATTACGTTTAAAACGCAAATACAAAACCGATAAATCTAATTTCGAGGTAAGAGTATTATACAACATCTTGATAAGGTTATTAAATATTATTTAAGTTTTTAAAGATTTATTATATTTTTATTATATACACATGTATATTATAAACATTTTTCTACCCTCAAAGCAATATATTATTTACAAAAACTTGTTCGGTAGTACAGTAGTTATGCAAATAATATAGGTACATCTTTTCTTAATCGTTTGCAGCCGGCAGATATGTATGTTGAAGTTTTGAGTCAAACATCATCACCAGTTGGAGACGAGCCTATAGGAGCAAATCGTTCAAGTGCTCAAGAGCTCATACTTCCTGATAGAACTTTTGTTTTAGCCAGATTGATGTTAGCAGCATGGGAAAATAATATGGATGGAGCTGAAGAAAGTACAGCTCATATAATTATTGCTGCGACTCACATTTTTCTAAAAAACATAATTACTGCAATTATTACTAAGAAAAAAGGGTTTTCAGTCCGCGATAAAACTTTTATTTACAATATAGGTGAACCTGTACCTAGTTCATGGAAACGAAATTCTACTTTTGCTTATAAAAGTTGGTGAGTAATATCAATTAATTATTATCTTAGTTAATAATAAAAACATGATCACTCCGAGTCACGTTAAATAAAGGAAGAATGTTTTCCTTTTTACGTTTCGGCATCTTTATTATCTTAGTTGTTGGTTTGGTGGAAAATTTGCAATTTTAAAATCAAAGAAAATTGA
Source organism: Leptopilina clavipes (assembly GCA_001855655.1). Lineage (NCBI taxonomy): Eukaryota > Metazoa > Arthropoda > Insecta > Hymenoptera > Figitidae > Leptopilina > Leptopilina clavipes. The sequence goes on along the minus strand of JUFY01030122.1, from coordinate 36,391 downwards.
ATTTAAAGTTGACAGTCATTATATTGTTCTGTAGTATGCCACCAACACTAAGTGAGACTGAGGGTCAAGTACCTTCAGTAAAACCTAATTTAGAAGAAGCTGAGCAAGCGGTAGCTCTTTCATTAGCCTGTGCCACTCAAACTGTGCTTCCTTGTCCGCCTTCAGTTTCAATAGCTGATTTACAAACAATTTTAAAGGTATGATATATTTAAAATTTCTAGTCTTAATAATTTTTAATTGCTTTAATGTTCTTATAATCCATTTATTAACACAATGAAAATGCAGCGATGTTGTAAACATTACAATTTTTTGAAAGTAATATTTTTTCTTATAATTCCGACATTAATTAATAATATTTTTTAAAATTATATTTATTGGTTTATAAAACTATCTATTTGTTTTACTTTCACTTATGTTTATCGAAGTTGAACGTATATTTCTGGAGAATATTTTATATAATTGTAAATTTTATTTCAGGTGTATAAAAATCTCGTTAACAATCACACATTGTATGCCACAAATATTGAGCGACTGTTTACTTTTAATACTCATTCTACATGGGAAGATTTAGAATCACGAAAACTACTCCGGCGTAGTTGTAAAACTTAATGAAATTTTATATTAATAGAATGTTAAAATATGAATTGACATAAATAAATAGTTATAATATACTTGATGAATATTTGTTCTTGTGTAAACAAACATTTAAATGCAGTCATTTTTTTTTGTGAATGACTATTTTCTTAAATTTATAGAAAAATATTAAAAAAAAAAAAAGAGGAATTAGTTTTCGCTAATTCGAATAAAGTTTGTATCATTGAATAAAGAAACTGGATCAATCAAACTTTGGCTTCGAAAAAATATCGTTATTTAATTACTTTGTAAAAATTGATATTATATTTTGTTTTATTTCAACAAAATTTGTTATCTTAATTGATTTTACCTATTTATAAGAATAATAATATGAATTGTATTTATGTTATTAATATTGTAAACAATATAGAAACAAAAGATTTTTTATAGTAAAAAATAATTTAAAATATAAAATTTTTAAATTTTATTATTGACCATATAATATCGTAACATGAAAAATAAATTTCAATTTTACATTCGAATTTGAAATCTTCCAGCTTTTGTAATATATTTTACTCCTTTAAATGGTTTATACTTTTCTCCATACATATCTAATCTATTTACTTTTAGTCCAGAGACAGCTAATTGATTTATAGTAAAGTGAACCTAAAATATTAAAAAATGTAAAATTATCATCAGTATATAGAATTTCATTTTTTATACAATATATACAAAATATTTTTTCTCATGGAAAAATCGATACAAAAATTAGAAAAAGTGCAAAAAATTGTAAACACTGGAATTCATGACAATGAGTAAATGATTTATGACAAATGTGCAAAAAATTTAACAGAATGATAAATTATGATAAAACTCTTCCTTACATTAATAGCAGGATTTGATTCTGCACTTGATGAAGAATTTTGAATTGTAATCTGGAAAAGAAAATTAATTTAAACTATAAAAACTATTTAATACATCATCTATTCATAACTATAGCTTTTATAAGAACATAATTTTTAGTATTAAGTATTTTTTAAGATACAGATGATTTTTAATAAAAATAGAAGTTTATATAAAAAATAAAGTCTTACCGATCCTCTAAGATTTGGTAACTTGGACACATCTATTCTACCAATATCCCAAAATAGTATTTTGCTGACAGGATCAAAAGAATATTTTCCTTGATTTGCTATCAAGCTACAATTCAAAACGATCTTTGGCATTGGAATTTCTAAACTCACATTCTCAACCTAAAATAGACTGACTTATAAATTTATACTGACAATTTTTTCAATGCAGTTTCATTTGAACTAAAGTTTTTGAAATTAAAAGAAATGAATATGATTTTTTAAATCAAAAATTCAATCAGTGAAAAAAGGTGATAATAAGTACTTATGAAAAGTTAAATAATACTTTTCAAAAAAACCTACAATTCTTCCTACAGTTTGTTTTGGTCCAACTGTTATATCTAATCTTCCACCTCCAGACTCTTTAAGATTAATATTGTGTTTTACATAGATGGGTATTGCAACAATACTTTGTGATCCTATATGATATGATAAAAGTCGGAAATTGCCATCAGGCGGGACGAATGATAATATCCTTTCAGACTAGAACAACACAACTTTAATGAATTTGAATTAAAAATGTAATGTTTTATTGCAATTATTTTTATTAAAATAAGGTATTATATAAAAAATTACAGATAAAATAAAAAACAATACCTCCCATCTTTTAAAACGAACACATGGATGAAAGCTCACATCATCAAATAACCTTGGATTGACAAATGATAAAGTTAAATCTGGCATCCCACTAAGTTTAATGCAACAGTCAATCTGTCAACAAAAATGATTGGCATAAAGTTTTTTAAGACTGAAACTTGAAAATAAAATTGAAAATTATTTCCAGTCTCGCTATTCAATTTTCTAACTTTATATAAATCTTGTTATAGCAAAAAAATTTTATTCTGAATGTAATAACACAAAAGTAATCTACATAGCCTTGTATTTCTGCAAAGACTGTTGCACCAGTCCTATCAATTATAGCGTCCACTTCCTCCACAACATCAAAGTACGCTTCATTATTTGTGTATTTAACACCAGTTCTTCGCCATGGAACATTAGATAATTGTCCACTTGGTAAGATAGCACTTACACTAGAAAATAAGAATAATTAAAAATGGTACATAATAAATTATTTTACGTAGAGATAATCATTATAAATACTTTGATTTCCCTGTAACTGTGTTTGCAATTGTTCGTAAAATGTTTGGTGGTTTAATGAGTTCTTTTAAAATATTAGACTCTGTAGCTAAAGGAAATCCATTGTCTAGCATTTCATCTAATAATTCATAAACTACGACATTATTTTCTTTAATTATCGTTTCTGTACATTCATTAAAATAATCTTCAAAGGTATCAACCACTCTGTGCAGGAATTCAATTACAAATAATGGAGGTACTGCAAATTTATGAATTTCATTAAAATTATAAAATTCTGTTAATTTTATTGTTAGAAATAATATTTACCTTCAGTCGTGCATACAGCAACAAAGAACATATTGCACCGATAAATACTTATCAAATAATGATGAGGAGTTGCAATTACAGGAGGTGTATCTTCTGGTGTTAAGACTCTGCGTTGTTGATCAAAAAAGTAATCGCACAATGAACGTGCAACAGCACTTTTCCAATGTTTCTCCATGAAAACATCTCTGAACATATAACAAGAATATTTAATATTTACTTTATAATTAAAATTACAATTGTCTTACTAACCCAGATAAGTTTATGATAAAAAGGCTGTTAATCATTATGTAAAATCATATATGTGTTCACTAAAAATATTAGTCTATCACTGTATTTTTTCTGATTCAATGGTAAATAGACAAAATATAAATTACAAAATTTATTCCCTAATAGACAAACTTTTTAAAAAGGTTTACATTCCCAAATACAGGTATAATATATATAGATTACAATATATGAGGGTGAATTCACATAAGGAAATAGGGTCTTTTTTATGACGCTGCCAATAGGAACATTCTATTTAAGGGTGAAATCACATGGAGGAGTAAAAAGTAAAACGTCAATCGGAAATTCATGAGAGTGAAAAGGATAGACTGCCTTTTATCTCACTTGCACTCATGAATTTACGGTTGACGTTTTACTTTTTACTCCTCCATGTGATTTGACCCTAATGAAAGTCATTCTAAGGGTTCAGTCACACCGTTTCACTCTTATACAGAAACATTTTGCAGAAAGTTTAAAAACCGAAAGCAGGAAATCGTAAGTGACAGAGAGATAGAATAATATTACTGCTCCTATGGTTACCAATGCTAAAATCAACGCAATGCAATCATTCGCAATGCAATGCAGACTCTTTGGGATCCTATTGGAGAAAGGCCTTAAGAGCTTAGTTCAGAGATGGCCACTTGATGGAATCCAAAGGCCACTAAAGAAAAGAAGAAGAAGAAGAAGAGCTTAGTTACAAACCGCAATGTTTTTCACAGTGATTTCACCTTGAGAAACTACAATTAGAATCAAAAAAATAAAAGTCAATAGTGATGTTTAAACAGAAATTTTCTTGATAATTCTGATAACGGAAGTAATACGACTCTATTTTATATGTTAAAAAGTAATATACATAGATTATTATTATTCCATGTATATTTTTTATAATTTTTTTCTACATTTTTAATAATACACATAAAGCAAGAGGTATTTGATAATACATATCTAATATAAAATTTGATCAAATGCATAGACAATGTGCATTTGACTGAGAAGTTCTAAGCATCCAGATGAATCTGATTATTCCAGCTGTAAATTCGGTAAATTACTTTCTTGAATAGAGTTAGGTATTAATCTATAATTATGTGTTTTAGCTACCTGCAAAGCAAAAGGCGATATAATCAACAAAAGATTTATAATTATTAGCATGTTAATAAGAATATAATAATTAACATCCCTCAAATTCAATTGTTTTACAGTAAACATTTTTTGAAATAGAAACAAAACTAATCATTTGGTTGCAGTGATTAAGAACAAACGCCTGAATATAAAAAAAAACAATTTTTAAATATATTCACAAATTCTTGAGTTTACATTATAATTAAAATATCACATTTTTTTGTAGAAAAAATATGATGCATATGATATTAAAATCATTTATTTTTTCAAGCAAATTATTATTTAAAAACTTAAAACATACTGAAAGCGTCTTTAATCAGACATGATAGAAAGATTAACATAAATATTGATAATAATAAAAATTGAGAAAATTTTTTTTGTATTTTAGCAAAAATGCGTTAAAGCCCGTGCTCTCTTTGATAACATTGCTGAAGCTCCTGACGAACTGGCATTTCGAAAAGGTGATACACTTACAGTTTTAGAACAGAACACTGCTAGTTTGGAGGGATGGTGGCTTTGCACTTTACGTGGTAGACAAGTGAGAAAAATATTTATTTTTTATCATGTAAATTTTGTTAAAGTGGTACCATTTTGCAAAAATTTGTAATAATAATCTTGTCGCATTATGTTCTAATACATTGTACATAGTTGTTTTCTTCATTATTGATTAGAAATAATTTTTAAAACGTGTATAAAAGCTGTCGAATTCATAGACAATGTTTTATTAAAATTGTATAAAATTTTAATTAAATTTTCACCGTAGTCTTGATATTTTCACTATTGTGAAATATTATAGTAATATATATAAATACAGTGGAACCTCGATTATTTCCGAATTAATTCGGGCAGGACCTTGTTCGGATAAAAAATTTTACAAATATTTTTTTATAATTATGGTTACAAGGTGGGTTTTTAGAGTTATTTTACACTGTCGGATGACATTAATGTTTTTTTAGATTTTCATATTATAAATCAATATAGATATCCAATCCAATTTCTAGATTTTTAGGTAATTTTTGTACCGATGGATATAAAAAATGAAGTTTTAGACTTAAATAGACGTAAAAAGATCGGATAAATTGATTTACAGTTCGGATGACAGAGCTTCGGATAATCAAGGTTCCACTGTATATATGAAATATAAAAGAGAAAAAGGATATACATGGAGAAACAAAAAGAAATTTTAATGAATTAAATTATAAAATAAACTAATGGTTTTATTTATATAGACGATAAAATGTGTACGTGACATTATTTTCTCATATTTAAATGTTTTTCTTTCTTTCACTGCATATCTACAATTTCTTTTTTGAAGTGATTCAATTTTATTTTATAGGGAATATGTCCAGGAAATAGATTACGACTTCTTCCAGGACAGTACGATAATAACGAAGGGTCTTTTTGTATTTCCTTAGATGACTCAAAAAAACAAGAGAAACGACGCAGTTGGCATATTCAATCAAATAAAGTAAGCTCTATACTTTTGTACTCTTACGTCAGCTTTAATTATTTTCTTATTATGTGCTTATTTTTTTTAGGTAATAACTCCACAAAAATATGGAGATATCTTTCTTTATGACCTACCAACAAGTAGATGCAGTATTGCTCCATCTTCAAACGATTTTTATTTAAATGAAAGCAATGATAGCATAGGTATAAAAACAGACATTTTTACGAAAGAAAATAAAATTCCTTTCTCTAAATATTTTATAAATATATATATTAAAATATAGTAAGAGCTCACGAATGCGACACTTAAAAAAATATACAAGGAAAATTTCATTTTTGTGCAATCAGCTGTTAATGCGTTAAAAAAAGTTTATATTTATTTATAGGTAAAATTAGCATAGGCGTTACTTGTTTAATTTTTTTTCATTATTATACATAAACCGTTTATGTTTATTAGATCAAATAGCAAATATGCATAAGGTCACAGCAACTGATGAGTTTGATAACATTGATTGTTATGATACACCACCGAAAGCTATTCCCGTCATTTCATCACCAACAAAAAGTCCCATAACAGGATATGTTGCGCCAAAATCAACCACTAGCATCAGTTCTTGTGTGACGCCTCTGGATAGTTATGATGTTCCTCGACCTTCACAAGCTTTAACACCTAGCAGTTCTACTTCCAGTCTTACAAATGACGGCTCATCACTTAGTGGATCAAATAGGTAATATATATATAGTCTTATAAATAATAAAATATTGTTTTTATCATTTATTATGACATTATATACATATATACTATATATTTCTTTTTTAATAAAAAAGCGTGCCTATGTAGTTTTACATGTAAACTAATGTGCAACGACACCTTCTTTACCTCGGACAAACATGTCGCAATTTTATATGTGTCCTTGGAAACAATATTAATATTTTTTAATCGATAAAAAGAAAAAATTTTTATGTCATGCTTTGAAGAATACTGAAAAAACGAAAATTACATAGGATTTAAATATAGACCAAGATTAATTTTTTTCATTTAAAAGGGATGAAAAAATTCATGGGCACAATAGTCGCTTTTTAACGGGTTACTGTTTTTGGTAATAATTTTAAAGAAATTTCAACATTTTTCACTTTACAAGTTAACTAAAAGATAATTATGTAAACCAGGTCAAGCATAACTGCTGCAGATTATGATGTTCCTCGATCTCGTTTTTCAATGTCTTCACATCAAACGTCTAAAATTTTAACATCTCAAAATAATCAACAGCAAATTTATGACATTCCGATAAATAAAGTTTTACCTTTGGATCCTGCTTTAATGGATTTGCAAAAGCTACAGAGTGAAACATCTGTTGCTATCACTAAATTGTTAAGTTTTGTAAGTCCTGGATGGAGAACGCTACAAAAATTAGAAAAGACTTTAATGGATATTAAATTGGCTTCCCAACGATTAAGAACTTCATTGCACGATTTAACAGAATTTGCAGAAGGTTCGTGAGATTTAGAGTTTACTATTTGGTTAATAATAATAATAATCAAGTGATGTTTGTCTTATTGTTAGATTTTTTTAAAAATCATACGAGACACTTTATTCCCAATGTGTACAAACATTAAATATTTTTCTTTATTTACTCTCTCTGTTAAAATATATTCAATGTTCTCAATAAATAAAAGAGATTTCTTTGATATTTCATACTAGCATTATATTAATAAGATAATGATTGTTTCTTTTAGGTGCTCTTGGTAATGCTGGGAAGGCACCTGACAAAGGATTATCAATGAAATTGAAACCATTAGTTAAAGCACTTCGTGATACTGATAAACTCATTGAAAAAGCTTTTTCCGAATTAGACATCGTAAAATGGAATACTACTCAACTCTGTCGTGAAGAAAACGAAACAAATAGCTCATCGCTCTTAAATTGGCCTGCTGATCCACTGGACCAACTAGTTGTTTGTGCTAGAGTTTTAACAGAAGATGTTCGTCAAGTTGCTAGTTTTATTCAGGTAAATCTGTATATTTGAATTTATTGATCGGAATTATAATAGGAATTTACATCAAATTATTCTAGGGCAATTCAACATTATTATTTAAAAAACATTCAGTTTTCAAAAATGTTTCCAATGAAGATTATGATTATGTTAATTTGGATTCACGAGATGCAGTTGTAAAGCAAAGAGAAGAATTAAGAGAAACTTTACCCCAAGAACTTCGAAAAAATTATGATCTTATTGTATCAGAGGCAGACCAAGCTGCAATTCAACATGATATATTATCTCCTATGGATCCTAATGATAAACAGGTTTTATCATTTTATGCTGCTCAAGCAATAACACATGGATCGCATCTTACCCATGCAATTGATGCTTTTTTGCAAACAGTTGAGCACAACCAACCTCCTAAGGTATTTTTCTTTTCAATTATACATAGCAATAAGTAGCCCATGAAAAATGATGTATATTGATTATGTTATAATATACTGCTCATATTACACTTACGAATATGTAATAAATAGATTTAAATCTGATTTTAATCGCTTTAAATGTTTGAAATAAATAATTTATAAAAATTATATTTTCCTAGGTATTTCTAGCTCATGGGAAATTTGTCGTTCTCAGTGCACACAGATTAGTTCATATTGGTGATACTGTTCATCGAAATGTATTGCGAAATGATTTTAAAACACGAATTCTTCAAAGCACTAATACTTTAAATGACGTACTTGCGCAAACAGTCACTAAAATTAAACAAGCAGCACAATATTTTCCTAGTGTCACAGCAGTTCAAGAAATGGTTGACAGTGTTGTAGACATTTCTCATATGGCCAAAGATTTAAAACTTGTTTTAATTCATGCAGCCCAACAACCTTAAAATTATAAAGATTAATATAAAATAATAATAATACTTGGAGAAATAGCTGAATCAATTTAATAATTTTTCAGGTAACATATAACCAACGTTTCTTACTTTTTTTTATTAAACAATGAAGATTTAGTTGTTTTTTTACAAGAAACGTTTTAAATATTTAAAAAATTTTATACTAACTCGTAATTTTTACCTTCACAGATATTTTTAACTTTATTTCAAGAAAAAAGTATACAATATTTCAAAAAAATTTTTTGTTTTTACTAATTTCTTGAATATTGAACCTTTGTAATTTATATGTCTATATTTGATGATTTTCATTTTTTTGGTAATAAATATGTTCCTATAAAATAATTAAAATTATTCATAAATTTAAAAAATTAATGTTTTACAGTATAATATAATTTAATGTTTAATAAAACCATAACTTCAGCACGCGACTTCTATCCATTTATTTTATTCTTTGATAAAAAGAAATTTTTCATTCTTAATAAGTTGAAATCTGGATTAACCTTAAAGTTGAAACAAATAATTGCGTAATGCAAAAAAGGGGATATTACTTTTTTTAAAACAAAAACTATCTACAATTTATTCACTACATCGCTTTCACATAATATTTAAATAAAATAATCACATTTATTATAAAATAGGTCCTGTAAGATTTTTTATATATTGCTTAAAATGTATGAAAAATAAACATGTCACTTCTATTAGATCGATCAACTAAGGAAATTAATAATGTATAGCTAATATGTAATCTAAATAATAATTTGTTTTTAAAGCATAAAAATAATTCAACAAACAAATTGTTTAAGCTTTTAATATTATACAAAAATTCTTTATCCTCTGATTTGATTCGAATTGAATAATTAAACAAAAAATAGTTTTGGTATAAAAAAAATTATTATACCAACAGTGGTTATTTATCTTTTTAAAAAGAAATATATTTATTGAATTTTTGTTTAAATTTGGTTTAAATACATGAATTAATAAAGGTATATGTTTATTTTATATATATAGGAATTTAATGCACATTATATGAAACGTTTAGCCCCAATGCAGAGAAATGAATACATATTTAAATTACGAAATTAATTTAGTAATTTTATAAACAGTTATGGTAAAATTATAAAGTTTAAATTTATTAACTATTTCCACATTGCTGTAAAAGTTAAACATAAAATTTTTGTCAATTATGAATGGTCACAGCATCTTCCAGAATGTGAGTTACCTTCTTTAATGATTTTTTCTTTGGAACACTTTTCTTGATAATCACAGCACCTACCAGTGTGCAAATTACCCTCTTTAATAGTTTTTTCTTTACTATTCTTTTTTTGATGGAAACTAGTCAGGTCTCTTTTCATAGCATAAGCATCTTCTCCATCTGCATAATATTTTGGTTCTACTTCAGATACTTCAAATTGCAAACTACTTGTATATAAGTTTAGTGCAGCTCGATTACTTCTGCGAACATGAAGAGATACGTATTTTGCTCCAAAACATTCGACCATTGCTCTTGAAGCTTGATTCATAAGTTTTTGTGCTATACCAAGTCTTCGGTGAGATCGTTTCACAGCCAAGCTGGTAATATGACCATGTGGGTTATCTTCACAATCCTCTTCCATTTTAGCAAGTACATAACCAACTATTCTTCCTTTTTCATCCTCAGCAACATAACTCAATTGTGGCCAAGACAAAGCATGGTACAAATAATATTTCATTTGATAATTTTCTGGTAAGCATTGTAAATTACAGTGTTGTATATTTAAAAGATCGTTTGTATTAGCACAACGTATCTGTATAGACATGTTTTTCAAAGAATTTCAAGGATCAATAAATCAACTTTCTAGTCACGTCGAACTTTCTTGATGCGAGATCGGCCGTTTTTTAAATCGTTTACTGTTGAAGATTCGCTCATTCCACCAAGAAGCTCACGCACAAAACGAAATCTGGATAGAAAGAACCACCAGACCATGAACCATCCTGCAAATAAATAAAATTACATAAAATAGTTGTCAATAAAAAAAAAAACCTAATCGATTATTGTGATTTTAGTGTGAGGAAAGTTAAAGCTGATTTTTAATACATTTTTATGTGCTGGAAATGAATTAATAAACGAAAAGTTTCAGACTTTGAGAAAATACATGATAAAGAGTAAAAATCGTATTAATTAGAAAAAATTAAATTATTTTTATTTTCAGGGATTATTGTAAAAGGTTTAAGTTATTTAATTATAGCTTAACAAGTTAAAAGTTATCTATATCTATTAATTCCTACCAATGAATATAAGACCACAAACAATAATAATGCTTGAAATTACATAAAAAATAGCTAAAGCTATTTCTTTCATTATTATTGAAAATTTCTTAATTTCAGCAAACAATTTAAGTAAACAACATTAAAAACTTTTGTTGTGTTATGTAATCTACTCATAACACAATAACTTCAAAAACTTCACAACGCTTACTACGCTTTCAAAGAATAAAATAATTAAAATACAACACATTATTTTAGTAAAAACGCCATTTTGAATTGAAGTATGAGAAGAATGGAATTATTATTAAGGTTAGGTAAATTTTTATATCTTTTTACAGCTCTTTTATAAACAACGAGTTTTAAAATAATGTTTGTATAAAAACTTACCAAAATTATAAAGTTAAATTATTATAATAATTATTTTTTCTTGATTCTTTTCAATATTCTTTCTAGTAAATATAAAACGACCCTAATTTGTATAGGGTAAAGACAGAACGAACCAATAGACACAGGAATTAGATGCGTGCTTTACCTCAAAATGAAAAGAGCATAAACCCAAATAAGAAAGGAATTTTCAAATTTTGATTAGCTATTCGTAGAGAATTTCTAAAAGTTTAGAAATTTTTTGAGTAAAAAAATAAAAAATTATGGAAACTCTATAGGGCCAAAGAACAAAAATACCAAAGCAGAATAAATTCTTAGGCTGTGTTTACATGCTTGCATCATAACGACTGCGTTTTGCATTGAGCAAAGGGTCACAAGGATCGAAGTATGTATATATGTATAAAAACGCAAGAATGTAAACACAGCCTTAATAATCGAGACGTAATCTGAAAAATCTGAGAGTGACAGAGATAGAGATATCTATCCTTGTTGCACACATTGCTCAACGCAAAACGTGGCGTTAGAAGGTAAGCATATATATAAACACTGCCTCATGTTTCGATGTGATCTTGACTTTAAATATATCTAGGAGACAACGTAAAATCAATTGTAAGTTTCCATTCTTGAGACAAGTTTTATCAAAGATCACAAAATTTTATAATTCACCAAACTAAGTTTTGCAAGCTGGATTTTAAAAACATTTATTCAGTTTCTGATACTTTATGTTTCTTTTAGTTTTTAAAAAATTGTTTTCCTTAAAATAAAATACATTTGAAAGACATAGAAAATTAATATATACATTAATAATCATTAATTTATTTTACATTAATTCTTCATAGGGTATAATGTCAACCTTTAAAGCAGGTTTTAATTAATTTTCCTAAATTTTTAAATTGTATTTATAAGGTTTTAGTCTATAATAAATAAGATCAATAAATATTATATAATTGTAATTGAGATATAAATACATGACAAATTTAATATGCAAATCTTTGACACAATTTACAATTACCATTCATGGTTTAGAAAGATTTTTCTTAAATGAAATTATTTCTTTTTACAGGACAGACAATGAAAAAGTTATGGAAAGAATGGTGTGTTAATCATCCCGAAATTGTTGCATCACATGTATTATCTACCATTGGACTTGTAGGAATGTCTGTTCTGTACTTTTGTCACAAAGATAATCCCATAATCACGCAAACTTTTGATAAACCTTTATGTAAGTAACTATTTATTTATGTACAAAATTTATTTAATCAAAGCAAGGTATTTAAATAGTATTGGAAAACACAGGAACATTATACAATATACCGATCGATACAATAAAATAAACACTTGGGGACAGGAACTTAATGATTTTCATTGAAACGAATTATGCTCTTAAAAAACTTGAAATATGCTTCAACTCTACAATAAAATAATGGCAATTGTGCTCTTAAAAATGTTTTCTATTTTTTAATTATTCTTTGTATTTGGAAAATATTGTTTTTTTTTTTTAACTTAATATCATTAAATATATCTATTTTTTAAATTAAAATTTTTTCAGTATTCATCGTTATATACAATTCTTAATATTACACATTTCACACCGTGAAATTTACCAAATCAAACTAATTTTACTGGAGAAATTTTTAAAAACGCTAATTGTAATTTTATTTGCTTATACTTCCTGAATTAAAGATTTCTTATAAGTAAGAAATTGACTCGAATTATAAAATTATGCGGCATGTCTATTCTATGTCGCGTGTCCCAAGAAATAGATTTATATGAAAATGAGAGATAGTGATATTATTTCAATTTATAATAGTTGCACCACCTCCCTTGAAAAATTCTTTTTTAACCCTAAATCCAATATGTGCGGGTTGCACTTTAATTTAAAAGTGTTTGTAAAATTAAATCAAATTTTAATCAATTTTTAAGTCATAATCTTCGACTCTGAATTAGAACAGATTTTTTAGATACTTGTTTATTGTTTGGAATGACATACCATACATAATAGTACGATTTTATTAGGAAATTTCAAAATTTTAGATAATTGTATTAATACATACATATTAAAACTATAAGCTTAAAATATTTCCAATATAGTTTAATAATTTTACATGTGTATGGTGTCCAAATATGAATATATACATATTTTGTATGTATTCTTTTCAGTCTTTCGACCTGATGATCCAAGAGCCAAGAAAACAATAACATATTATGAAGAAGGATGGGATAAAAAATAATATTGTTTGGTATTGTTAGTTTAAAAATAAAATAAACATGTGTGTACAAAACGCAACTTTTTCTAATTTTCACGATAAATGTGAATAAATTGCAAAGTAGATGCGGTACAACCACAGTTAAAGTGTGTTTTTAAATTAAAAATTTCATTTTTCAACAACCTCTGAAATTCTTTTTATTAAAATAAATTTCAGACAATGAAATATTGTTTAATAACAGATTAAATACATTTTTAAAATCATATTATTCAGATACAAAAATCAAGTTTATAAGAAAATATTTAAATAGGGATATTAATGACTTGCGCAGAGAATCGGTATCACTTGTTTAGTACTTTCATTCCCAAAATGTCACACTCACCTGATGCACCTTTAATCTGCAGTGTGCAGTTTGCCTTTACTCAATTGATTGCAGTCACGGTAGATTTTTCTGACTTTCGTCTTGTAATTTTTCCTCCTTAAGGTTCCTAAAATTATATTTATTTGTGTTTGCACGACTGATATGCAATTTACCTCATTGTAATATTGAATTAAAAGTATATATTAAAAAATTGGTTTTCTCTTTTTATTTTTTAAAATTTATTACTCATTTTTACTGCAGCACTTAAGAATGATTGCAGCGAAAAAGAGTGTACTTAATATATATTTTTGCAAATAAAATAGATTTAATCCAAAAGTATATATTCTATATTGCATTAAATTAATTGTAGGTTATAAATTAATATAAAATTTTTTTTTATGCAAATAGTTATTTAAAGGTAGAGTATCGTAGTTCTCCTTCAATGTCATGCTGTAAAGTACTAAATTTTATTTTTTATATATTCCTGGTAGATCAAATCACATTAAACAGAAAATTTATTTTTATCAAATAATAAATTATAAACTTAATCATTATTATTTAAATAAACAGTTACTTGATCTCTAAAATAAATTTGATCAAAATTATTTATTTGGTTCAAATACATATTTTCACATTCAACAAAACAGCAAAGCTTAGTTATTTATTATTTGATTCAAATTATTTTTTGTTTTAATGTGATAATTATTCGAATAACAAAGTTAGGTGATGTTATTATATTATTTATGAAAAATAATAGGTACAAAATTTTTAAACAGATCACATACAGAACATTACATAGCTGAACATATTATAAAATGATTGTAAGCATTGATATGTTCAAATAAATACCACTCCCCCTCCCACCCAACCCATATTCACTCACTCTCTTTCTCCCTTTGACAATTTAAGCTAAAGAATGTGTGCAAACAAAGTGCAATAACTATAAATAACATCATGTTTGTGGACATGTAATATTGATTTTTTATTCTCTCAAGTAGTTTCTATTTTATTATAACAAAAAACACATTCATATGTAAATATATAATATTATGAATGATTTTTTTAAAAGCGATCTTTTTAAAATATAGGTAAAAAAATGTTTCCACTTATACAATTAAAATTTTCGTTCTGAAATTAGTTAAAATGTTATTCAAGAACGACAAATGTGCAAAGTCTTTGCTATATATGCAGACTATATACCGTTAGAAAATGTTTACCTCCATATTTTTCAGGATATCTTAAAAAAAAGTCACAAAACTTTCCTACAATTATAAAGAAAATTAAATTTTTTACAATTTTTTCTGGTCAACTAGAGATTTATATATTTTTTATGAAGGTCTCACATATTCTACTTTTTTATTTAGTGGCCTATTGCAGGGCATATACGGCATATCTTTGTGTGAACTAATCAAGGTTTCCCATATATTTTCATACAAAGAAATATACATATAATAATTTACTGTAAAAATATATAATTTTAGGCTGGTTTCAAAGTCATTTTATAAACTTTTATACACATGTAAGATTAAAATAGATTTGTAGATTATAAATAGATTTTCAAATTAAAATTAGTATTTGGTGTAGAAAACTGAAAATTTTTGACAAAACACGTTTCAGTATAAGTTACAAGTGCAGCACTGAAAACCAGAAGTAAACCAGAAAAATAAATAAATATTCTAATTCATATAGTATTAAAAAAAGTTGACAATATATAATGTCTGTGTAGAGAAAGACTATGTGACATATAATATCTAATCTGTCATTGTTTAACAATTGAGGTTTTGTGCATAATTTGTAAGTATATATATATATATTATGCTTGCAAAGTATGCACTTTGATGTTCTTGTGCTACACATAAGTTTTCGTGCGTAAAACGAGGACAATAGAGTATGAAAAAAACTTGAATGATCGAAAGCGGACTGATAATTTTTAATTTAATTCTAAATTTTTGTTGTTTGGACAAATCAACATTTATCTGTTTAAGAAATGGATGAAATGGTCACTTAAACATTTTAAAATTCGATTAAATGGTCCCGATAAGAAGTGGTTGATGAAAAGTATACATATATTATGCAACAAGGGGACAAAGACAGACGTTTTATTTACGTTCAAATTTTTGAGATTTAGAATTTAAGCCACAAGCAGGAGACTACTAAAGTCATGGATTTTTCAATAATATTGGCAATCATAATTGACTAATTATTCGCATTGCCATTAAATAAGTGAATAATAAAAAAAGATATGTAATAAATATTAATTATGAAAAATCAGATTGTTTTCAATTAATTAAAAATGATCATCTCCTGACAAATATTCCAAAAATAATTTGCGATTCCAAACTATTGTGTAGAAAAAACTATTCATATTATATGATATATCAATATTAATTTAATCATGTAGGAAGATCCTCTACTTTTTTATTTAGCTGGAGGGACTATTTTGTTGTCGAAGAAGGAAAGGCAGTATCTGTCAGGATAATGTACCTGTCAGGGTAAGAAGAGGTGCTCACGCAGGTCATGTACTTGGAGGAACTCCAGACCTTGACAATAATGGAATATTGGGTCCCACCAATGCAAATCCTCCTTCAACCTCCTCGCAAGAAGAATCTTGCAAACCATCACCTCGAAATTGTTATAGACTTGTCGTCTTAGGAAGTGCACGTGTTGGCAAGACTGCAATCGTAGCAAGGCAAGTGTTTTGACATGTTACTTAAGTATACTAAAAGAAAAATATACAGTCATTAAATGTAATGTAAATTACTTTACTTATATAATTTCACTGATTAACAGAGATAAGTATACCACTAATTTTAATTTTCGCTAATTTATATTTAGAGTGAAATATTTTGCACAGAAAGTTGAATATGAATGAACAAAATGAGATGTTATTGAAATCGAAATGCATGTGCCACAAATTCACTGATTTAGTGCTTATAGTAATATATTAAGCACTTAGTCCAAAAACTACTAATTCAGATTTAGAGAGATCTATATAATATTTTATAATTCAATATTTACTATCGTTTACTGACTTAGATTTCTATCTAATAAATTTGAAGAAAGTTATACTCCAACGATTGAAGATTTTCACCGTAAGTTGTACAGAATTAAGGGAGAAGTATACCAATTGGATATTTTGGATACCAGTGGCAATCATCCCTTTCCAGCCATGCGAAGACTTTCTTTCTTAACTGGTAAGCATCTATAGTGCAAGTGGTACTACGTTAACATTCATTTTCGGTGCGCAACATTTTCGTGTTTATTTCATGAAAATTGTGCTTCCTCATAGGCATCAGTTTTTTTATTTAAAAAATTTTTTTAACTCGAAATAGAATTTAAGCATATGTTTAAAGATGCGCTATAAAGAGCTGTCCTAAATTCAAAAGAAATATTTTTAATACTTGAAAAATTTAAACTAAAGACACTACAAAAAGAAGTTTTTTCAAACTTTCAGTTTTTAAAATATTAATGTTTTCTCTATATTATATCGTAAAATGTCCAAAAATAGATAAATCGATGCGTTTTTAAAGCATCTATAAATAAAAACTTGAAAAACTCTACAAAATAAAAGAAAAACATTTATAGGTATCAAAACATTTTTTTAAAGAGATTGTCAAAAAACTTTTTTTTATTTTAAATCAAGAAAAAAGACTGTAATACTTAAAATTATTCGACACACACACACACACATCGGGACATTTTTTAATAACATCATTTTTGAGTTTCTAAGGTCGAAAAACATCAGTATGAATCAAATAATCACAATTCAAAATTTTCACCAATACAAAGTGTGTATGTATATTTATATTGTAGGAGATTTGTTTGTGGTCGTATTCAGTATGGATAGTCCAGAAACTTTTGAAGAGGCTATAAGATTAAGGGAAGCAATTATAGAAACAAAGAAAAATGCTATTCAAGGGTCCACAAAAAATAAGATTGCGAGTAATCTAAAAGTTCCTATGGTTATGGCAGGAAATAAATGTGATAGAGATGTTAAGTACGTATAAATTTATTGAAGTCTATTTTATAAATAATATGTGTAAAATTGAAATCTGTTTTTTCTAAGATAGAATATGATGTTGTATTGACCTTTTACGATTACATTTTTTTTAGTTTTTTTAGATAATATTGTTTTATTTTAATTTTTATAGAAAAGTTACGGTTGAAGAAGCACAACAATATTGTGGAAATCAAGACGACTGTTGTTTATTTGTTGAAGTCTCAGCCAAAAGGAATTATCATGTAGATGATCTTTTTTACCATTTATTTATAGTAGCAGGTTTACCATTGGAAATGGCACCCAATCATCATAGAAGAGTTCCCTTAAATTTTGGTTCTCCGACTATGCTACCACCTTCTCAGGTAAACAAGACTGCCATGTAAAAATGCATAAAATGGGCACATATAAATACACGTGATTAATTTCACTAGGGATTGTTTAAAAATATATCAAATTCCAACTGCTCCTTGATGATTTCCTTAAATAAATATATAATATATTATATTATTAGTAATATTATTATTAACATAAATAATATTTCTATAATATAATATAGAATTATACAGGTTTATATGTTCTTTAGCCAAAACACAAAACTACCCTCAGTATCAAACGGCGATTAAGTGATGCTTGTGGAGTAGTCGCACCTGTTCGTCGACCAAGCTTAAGAACAGACTTAATGATTATGAGAAATAAAACATGTTCGACTGGAGCTGAAAATAATATTCCGGGATCACGTATTACATTGTGGTCTGATGATTCTAAAAAAATGTGTTGTATTCAATAAATAAAGCTTTTATTTAATCAACCATTATGATTAACTGTTAATAACATTAATTTTATAATATATTGACCACATGTCCGTACATCCCCCTCCACCTTCAAAACCAATCCTTTATTTATTTAGTAATTTCTCAAGGATCAAATGAAATATGAGTAACATACATATACATCAAAACAGAAAATAAAAGAGTTGGTTTCTATGTCTTCTTGTTTAGTTCTTTCATAAGGTAATTCAACTTGAGTGGGGAAACATTCGAAATGGACACAAGATGATTGACAATATTGTTGACAATTTACATTTAAAAATTTTATGAAATAGAATCTAATTATTTCTTTGATATTTCACTTAAATTAAATGTACTAAAAATTTAGGTTTAAAACTTCCATTTAATAATGATGATGATGATGATGATATAAAAAAATTAGATTCTGTCCCATATATACACTTCCAATGAAAAGTTGACAACCAGCTAGCATCCATCTTGAAATTTAAGCTTTCAATTTGAACTATACTTACTCCAACTTCTCAATTCATGTAAAAGTCAACGCACATTGAAAATAGTAAAACGTAAATTGTAAGTTTTTCATGAGGTGGAGGATAACGAAAGATATTTCTGTCCTTTTCCCTCTCATTTAAAATTTAAGGTACGGTCTCAGCTCTGCTGCCTGCCTGCCTGCCTGCAGGTTGCCATGGTAACGTACAAGAGTAAGAGAGTCAATGAATTTAAATTTGAATTCACTGACTCTCTTACTCTTGTACGTTACTATGACAACCTGCAGGCAGGCAGGCAGGCAGCAGGAGCTGAGACCGCACCTTTACGATTTATGTTTTACGATTTTTTATGTACTGAGGTCCTATCCATCCCTGTTACAAATACAAATAGAAAGCGAGCCAACCCTATATGACATGTCATTCTTACACGTGCTCTAACAATAGTCACCATCAGTGTTTTGATCCTTGGCAAATAAGTAATAAAGTCATAAAAGAATAAAAAAATATTCTATACGTTTGAGATAAAGTTTGATTTTATGTTGTTCAAATTTAGTTCAACAGGAAATTATTTTATCAAGTATAATGTTACGAAGAAGAAAAATAAAATTTGATAATGTTAAAAGTTTGGATGCCTTTCCAAAAATTTCTGAACATTATACCAAACAATCTGCTGTTGGTGGTACTTGTAAGTAAATTTTAAATGAAAATGTTATTTTTGTTTTATTTTAAATATTATATTCTCGTTACGTCAAAAACATTAATGCCATCCTTACATATTTGATTCCACTGAATATCGGTCTCATGAGTTTAAAAAGCATAACTTTATAAAAATAGTAATAATAATATTGAGTAAGCATAATATTATATGTAAAAAGAATGTGCTACAATCATATCAAATAAGAAACAACGCTTTGTAGGAAATTTGAATAGATCTACATTATAGTATACCTAAACATCAAACAAGGAAATATGAATGTTGTTTAAAATAACTGCTTTCTTATTACGGCCGGTATAAAAGTTCTTAAATTATGTTTTTGTTATGGAGTGGAAAATTGTGCTTACTTGGAATAATAACTTTATTCTTTGTATTTCAGTTTCTGTGATAAGCTTCTGTATAATTGTATATTTAACCATTGCTGAAACATGGTATTTTCTAGACAGTAAACTTAAATTCAAATTTGTACCTGATACAGAAATAAATACGAAATTAAAGATAAATATTGATATAACTGTAGCAATGCCATGTGGACGTATTGGTGCCGATATACTGGATTCGACAAACCAAAATTTTCAACATTTTGAAATTCTTAAAGAAGAAGATACATGGTGGGATTTATCTCCAGAGCAACGTTCTCATTTTGATGCGCTAAAAACAATGAACTCATATTTTCGAGAAGAATATCATGCAATTCATGAGCTCTTATGGAAATCTAATCAAATTGCATTATTGAGTGAAATGCCGGAACGGTAAATAAAATATATAATCCTGGTAAAACGGATGATTCCATTATTCCTTCCTCTTCTAGATACAGATTTATTTCTTTTATCACTATTTCTTATTAAAATAATTGCAGATCTCTTCAACCTGATTATCCTCCAGATGCTTGTCGCATTCATGGAAGTTTAAGTATAAATAAGGTATCAGGAAATTTCCATATAACTTCTGGAAAATCATTATCTTTACCTGGTGGGCACATACATATTTCAGCATTTCTAACGGATAAAGAACATAACTTTACTCATAGAATTAATAGATTTTCATTTGGTGAACCTAGTCCTGGTATTATTCATCCATTGGAGGGAGAAGAAAAAATTACTAATCAAAGTGAGCATACCTAAATATACATCTTTTTTCATATAATTATATTTTTTGTAATGAAAAATATTAAAATTTTTAAATTATTATAAAAAAGAAATTATTTCAAACTTTATTGCTGATGTCTCCTGTATTTCATTGTAGGTGCAATGTTATATCAATATTTTATAGAAGTAGTACCGACTGACATTGATATATTATTACGTAAAACAAAAACATTTCAATATAGTGTAAAAGATCATCAAAGACCTATTAATCATCATAAAGGGTACCATGGTATTCCTGGAATATTTTTCAAATATGACACCAGTGCTTTGAAAATAAAAGTTTTTCAACAAAGAGATTCATTATATCAATTTTTTATAAAACTATGTGCTACTATAGGTGGTATATACGTTACAAGTGGTGTGTATTATTTTTATATACATCTCTGTCGATTTACATATTATAGTTTTGAAGATTTTTCAATTTTTATTCTTTAAAAACTAATAAGAATACCCCTTTGAGGAATATTAAATGATGACATTATCATGTTTTTTATTATTTTAGGTCTAATTAATAATGTAGTGCAATTATTTTGGAAAACCATATTTTTGCATCAACCAAAAACATCTACATTTAAATCTTTGATGAGTATCAACAAAGAACTACCCAATTCTGTCAATTTATTACATGTTGCAACACCTGAAATAGCCAACAATGTTATAATTAAACCACAATAAAAAATATGTAAACTTGGCAATAAAATTAACAATGTCAGAGATGAAAGATGTATTTTGACCCAAAAAGTAACATTTAATGAAGCTTGAATTAAAAATGTCTAATTAGTATATTTTAAATGTCAGGTTCCGGAAAGTTGAATGCAAGTTCAAAATTTCTTCTTACTAGGTGTTTCATCGCAAATATGAAACAATACTAGAATATAATGTTAATGAAATATTGCAAATGGATATTTTGAATTTAAACCAAAAATATATTAGATTCAGTGATCTAAAATATATGACATAATATTATGCTTCTTTCAATATTTCTTATACGGGATATGTTTAGATTATTAAATAGTATTATTATTATTATTATTATTATTATTATTATTATTATTATTATTATTATTATTATTATTATTATTAAATAGTCAACATCATAAATAGTTATATTTTTTGTTTGTTTGTTTTTTTTTGTTTTATATTATATTCATTTATACATTAACAAATAGTTATTAAATATACGTTCTTCTTTTACACGTAGAATTACATCAAGTTTTTAAAAATATTTTCATAAATAATCTCTTAGACAATATATAATATTATTTCTTGTAAATATATAATTACATATAAAGTAACGTTTTGTGCGATTATGCGAATGGCACTTGAGGAAATCATTTTAGAATTAATAGTTAGTTTAAACTATTATATTTAAACATTACTTTATAAAAAATAAATTAGTGGAAGACTGCAAATTTATGTGAAGTCTAAAAATATAGATAAATATGTTCATTTCAAAACATTTTCAATAAAAAAATAATAATCTACCAGTTATTACATCTTCTTCTCCACTTCATCTGTATAGCTGATTAATAAAGGCAGGATTAAATTGTTTTATTAATGTTCAGCTATCAAACATACAATTCAATCAGCTCGTCAATAAAATTTGTGGCATTTCTATAATAATACATAATAATATTGTTAATAAGAAAAAATAATTTATATACACAATTCAAAAAACATAATTAAGATGGAATAAGAATATTGACGTTTTTATAAGAAAAATTTATAATAAAGAATTGTGGAAGGTTTCAATAAAATTTTTTTAACAAAAAATTGTTTCAACTTTGCCTACCAAATAGTTTATAATTCATGTCGATTTACCCACCTTGCATTTCTGAAAATTCGTTTAAGGTCGCTGGTAATTGTAAGGTTTTCCGTAAGGTCCTACCTTTGTACTCATTTTTTCAATTTTTAATTGATTGTAAAAGCTATTTACTACAAGCCATCCATAAGCACAGATAACTAAAAAATTTTAAAAACACATATAAGATTGACGAAAACTTGTACTGCATAATTTCTGAGAAGCTTCTATAAAGCTTTCATTCTGTGGAGTTGTGAGGACATTTTGCTGTTTGCAGTAAGCTTTCATTGCAAGTTTAGCAATAGCTTACATGCTACTTGGGATCATTTCATTTTTTTAATTGCAATAAAAAATTTTAACTAAATATGATGGAAATTATATCAATCCATATTCAAAACGAAATAATTTTATTTCGATATAGATAGATATATATTTTTCAACACATTTACGCGTTATTTTACCAAGTGATATATTCATTCTAGTAAAAAATTTAAAAATATTTCCAAGTATAAAAAATAAAGTTATTAAATTATAATAAACATATAATTATAATTATAAAAAACATAAACCTTACCATTAAATAACAGTCCGAGTATTAGACAAATCACTCCTTCTACTATGTGCTTTTGAAGAAAAAACATAATTGACGTATATAGAACACTGATAAATATTCCAGGAATGGCAACCATGGTCAGTGTAACCCAGGGAAGCATAAATAAAGTTTTCCGCTAAAAATGTTAATAAAACAAATTTATACAATAAAAAACATAAATCCTTCCAAACGAATATATAATATATAATGACTTGGACTACTTTTTAAGTTCATCTATAATGAGAAGATGAATAAATGATAATATGCAAATTCATTAAATATTTAAAAAATTCTTTTGTTATTTTTTAACAGGCACTTACCTTTAGTGTACCAATAATTAAAAGTGTTGAATACAATATTGTCATACATAGGAATATTGTGAAAATAATACGAGCTATATTTTTATCTACATTAATAATTATAGTCTTCCAGTCGGCATTTACAGTGAAGAGAACAATAATTGTTAAAATCGCTAATGCCTAAAAATCAAGACAAATTCATTAAATTATACAGGATAAATGCAATTTTTCATTTTTTTCAATACATTTACATTTTAGGAAAATCAACTTGTAAGTTGTGGAGAGGAAATTATTTGAAATACATGACCAAACTTAAATGAATGGATTATTGCCTTAACTTTAAATAATCACATTTTCAGGAAGAGAAGTTTGGTAAATACAACAACTGATTAGTAAAGTGACATTAATTTAGAAGAATCTGAATCAAGTAAAATTTAAGAAACCATTTTTTAAAAATAAAATACATAAATGCTTAAAAAATATTGAGATACATGTCGCTTTCTCTCAGCGATATTAGTTTTCACATAAGTAAGAAAAAAAATTAATTCCATGAGAAATTAAATTAGCATGTACAGAAAAACAGAAATAATTTTCCAAGTCTGTAAAAAATATAGGTAATTATAAATATGAATATAAAAACTAAAAATTACTTACTATGCTGCATATGCCACTAAACAATGTGCCTGTCTTCAAAGACCAAAATCCAAGAAATGATTTAACTTGCAACATTCTAAGCAAATAATTAAACTTAACAAGTATAAGTAAATAATACATAAACGCAGAACAATGCATTTTAAGATTTTTTTGATAACTTTTTCGAAACCACTTAAAATTGACTACAATAATATCTTAAAAAAGAAGATGCCTTCTTTTTACAGTGGCGTCAATAAAAAAATTTAATTAATTTCTTTATATTGCATCAAATAATGATAACATAAAAAAACATACAATTTTTTAACTTAAGTAGCCTACAAGCTTGTCGAAAACTTGCAGGATTATAAATCAGTTATATATAAATAATAGGTACCCAATCATCAGAAATTTTTTGCTGCCTAAAGTGTGGAAATCTTATCAGTTTAAACAAGTTTGTAAGTGGCAAACAACTAATAGGGCCCACCTATATTAGGATGCTTATGTCATCTAAAACTTGAATTTTTACTGAATAATTCTAATATCTTATAATAGATTGAAGTTGTTTTAATTTAAAGATTTTTTAAACATAATTTGTCAAATATTCTATTTAACAACTAAAGATAAATTTTACAAAAACTTTTTAAATAACAATTTAATATTTTAACATTATTTTTTTGGATTAAATATTGGGTATACTTAATCTGTATCTGCTATTATATTAAACATGCCCAAATAAAAAATTATTAAAAAAAATCAAAAAAATGTCATCTTAGTGATTCTCGAAAAAATTAAATTATTAGAATCTACAATTTATTTAAATAATTAGCAAAACATAGTTTTAAACCGTATATTTCAACAAGAAAGGCACAAAAAATACCATAGGTAATTTCTAAATATATATATATAGATTATCAGATGATGTATTTTTAAACTATAGGGGAGACCGGGGTGTAGTGGCTAACTTTTTACTCTTTGTTATTTTACTTCGTCATTTTTACATTATTTAAATGTTTATCCCACAGAAAAGTTACTCTAGTATTTCAGCTTTCTTTTAAAAAAAAAAACGTCCCGATATCTCTCCTACTTTTTTTTCTAGAACGGTTTTTCTGGAGTAATGCAGAGCTGTTCAATACGCCCCAGGCCGGGGCGTTATGGCTAATAAGTAAAATTATTATTTTTAAGTTCAAATTTTATAATATTTGAACTAAATATTGTTAATTAAGGTTTGTACATTAAATTTATTATATAAATTATTGAAAATGAAACATATTTAACTAAAACTTTTAATTTTTTTGCGAAATAGTCTTTAATCAAAGTAATAGTCTTTAATCAAAGCAAGAAACTGTATAATAAATTTATTTTAATGAATAAAATTCACATTCATAATTAACACTTAAATTACAATTTTTTAAATACTTTTCTGATCTCTGAAATAGTTTTCAAAGCAAAATTATTTTTTTTACAATAATCCGTATAAGAAATGCACTAGCCATCACGCCCCTGGAAATACTAGCCATTACGTCCCGGGAGTACTTGTCGAATATTTTGATATTTTTTATCAATACAGTAAGTGTTAATCAAAAATCTCCTATTGTCCCTTAAAAATAAATGTTTCGAGCTCAAAACGTGATATTGATTGATTTTTTAAAGTTATTTTTGAAAAAAATATAACAAATAATGAAAATGTTTAAAATTTACTTTGGTGTGTCAAAATTAGTTTTTCTACTATATTTTCTACAATTGTGAATGAATATCAATGAAACTTGCTACAAACTTGCAGTACACCAAATACATTAACTTGAGTGGGGAGTGAAATTATTTCGACTTAGGACTTTTAAATAAATTACAATTATTTATTACGCCCCTTAGCTTTTACGCCCCGGTCTCCCCTACTCTCTAAGAATTAATGAAAAGTCATCCCCTCATTTAAATTAGTGGTTATTTATTTTTCGTAAATTTTTACTAATTAGAGTTAGAGAATAACTTTTTACTGAAAATTCAGATTTAAAAATTTATCTTTTTTAAATTAACATTTAAAAAAAATTTTAAAAAGAGGTTTTGTACATTTTAATTATTCTATAGTACTAAAAAATGAAATAAAATATTTCAATATAAAAATACTATATAATTATATCCATTGCTTTATAAAAATGAATAACATACGAATAAATCTTACATGAGCAACGTTACAGCGCAATTTGATGCATTAAATGTGTCAAGTTCAGTATATCACTTATATTACTTGTACCTACTTTTTAAATTATTTTACTTTTTTATAAGTAAAACTCGCGCAGTTCTGAGTAAATAGAGAACAAATTATTATATTAAAATAAAAAAAAGACGAATTTAAAACTGGGAAATGAACCAATATATACTTTTATTCCACAAGATGAACAGAAACTGTGCCAAGAACAGCAGTACACTCATACACTTGCAAACTCATACGGTTAAAAATACACCTACGCATCCTCCCACACTTGCAATAAGCACACCTTTTCTTATATACAAAGTTTATTGCTGAGAAAGTTACTAAACATATGTTATTTTTATCATACATATTTATAAAAATATAATAAAATAGTTTGATAAAACTTTCAAATTTGATTTCAAAAAAATATAATTTTTTTACAAAATTAAAGTTTATAAGTACAAAAAAAGTTTAAATATTACTTTTCGAATTACAAAATTTCGTAAAATTATAATATTAAACAATATTACAATTTTAACAACAAAGAAATAAATAATAATAATATTAAATATATAAAACATAATCATACAGTCAAATACAAAAGGACTTTAAAAATGTTAATCTTAAATAATACTTCATTATTTCGCAATTACTGGAAAAATTCAAAAATATTATTTTATTTGCATGTCTTTAAGATTTCCTTAATAATTATAACTTATGAAAATGTCCATTTGTATTTTATTCGTTTATCAGCTTTTCTAAATAAAATAATAATAAAACTCTTAGCGGAGTGCGAAATAAAAAGATTTTTCTTAATTATTACTATTATTTATCTTAAAATAGGAGCCTCAAGTAAAGAGTTGAAAAATAGTTTATTATTTTTTATCAAATTTTTAGCTTTAATAACTGTTTTTAAGAGTTTAACGAAAGTTTAGAAATGGTCCGTTTAGGAGGTACAAATATTTAAAAATTGTAAGTTCCTTTGCAAGTTGATGTATGTATGCATATATAATGTATTATTCAACTTGAAAAAATAATATGTATTAATAATCTGTAAAAATGCAATATGTATTGATAAATACTTGTACCTCTTCATAATCTCGAGATCAACGCAGATAAAAATAGAGACTATGTATTTAAATATATTTCCAATGTCTCATATTTTACTTAATTTAATTTTAATTTAATGATTTCACTTTCTCACAATTAATGGATAAAAAATTTTAAAATAGATTGTTTGACAGATAGTATAAATTCAGTTTTCTTAAATATTTCCTACTAACTGAAGAGCTGACAGTTTTCAGCAACTTATTCATCTTATAAATTTATATTTTACAATACATAACAAAATTATTATATCCATTGATACTTGGGTATAATTAATCCTTTTACGTTAATTTGTAAAAAATATTACTAGTTAAAGTTATAAAATATGTAATATAAATAGAAGCAATTTCATCAGTTTACAACTAGAGTAAATTAATATTACATTATACATGATTTGTATATACATATGTATATATGTATGAATAAGTAAAGTCGGTAAAGTCGTATCTACCGCGCGCCGATAACTCCCGCTGTCCCAAAAGGAACCGCATTACAAAAATGACACAGCATGATTTAAAAACACTAGTACAGTTTGAACACAACCATTTATAACATTACTACTGCAAACAACTCATCAATTTTCTTATAAATAAACACTGAAAATTGAATCCTTCATCTCTCATACAAAAGTGTATACATATTTGATGCACATATAAACCAATCACAGAGAACTTTCCTAAAACTCTTTTAAAAATTGGTTGAGAACCCCTATATACTCACAGCGTGTTCAAGGTGTTCACGAGAACATCGAAAACACATTGTATTGTAAAAGTCTTTAAAATGTCTGCCAAGAAGAAAGCCTTTAAAAAATTACCTACAGATATCTGTCCATTCCATTATGAAATCTCTTTGAAACCTGATTTAAACAAATTTATTTGTGAAGGAGAAGAAAATATACACGTTGATGTAAGTATACATAAATATTTTCAAATTGATATATATTTTTGTAATAAAATATAAAAATGTAAGAGTATCATCATCTCAGTCATAGGAAATATGCTTTACGTATAAGAGTGTCTTACTCGCACTCACGGATTTAGATTGATATGATGGTACTTTTACGGTAATGAACTAAAATTATTTGTGCATATGTCAAATGCGGATTAGATGAGAGTTGAGATAGTTTCTTCACAACAGAGACTAAAATAAATTGTAGTTTTTGCATATAAAGTAAAAAAAATTTAAGCAATAACATTAGTAATAAAATGAAAATTGAAATACCAGATAAGCGAAACGTAACCTACAAATAAGATAAGTCACGTGTAAATTTGGTGGCATTTTTAAAAATATAAAAATTTAAATATTCTATAAATGATTACAAGTGTATAATAATTCTTATTACGATTAGTATCTTAAAAATAAGTAAAAAGCATCTTAACAAATGAAATAATATCTAGAAAATGTATTAAAAAAAAAATAAAATCCAAGTTATAACATATGTAAAAGATATTATCCAGCTTAATTCTTTTGCATGCTTGAAATAATAATTATGGAAGAATTTTCAATTTATATATAGCTAGACATCACTTTTCTTACCTTCCCTAATACATAATAAATTTGCAAAAATAAGATAAACTATTTTAAAATGTAATATATAAAAAAGACATCTGCCTAAAACTAGAATTTTTTTCATAAAAGTCATATAATTGTGCAAGTACATTTTTTTAACCATATTAATATTTATATTATTCCTTTAACATAGGTCAACAATTCAACAAATGTTGTTACTTTAAATTCAGCTGATATTAAATTCAGGTCTATCAATTTCCATACACTAGAAGGAAAACAAATTACTTCAAAAAAAATATCAATTGATACAGAAGAAGAAACAACGACAATTGAATTTCATGAAAAACTTGCACCAGGTCGATCAGGTTATTTACGTTTAATATTTCAAGGAAAAATTAACGACAATATGAAAGGATTATATCGAAGTAAATATACTGGGTACGTTATTGATTTATAGTTTAATTACTATGAATATAATAAAAACAATGTTTTATTGCTCTTGCAGTATTGAGGGTTATAGCAAATATGCAGCAGTTACACAATTTGAATCTTCAGATGCTAGACGTTGCTTTCCTTGCTGGGATGAACCTGCACATAAATGTACTTTTGATATAACATTACAAGTACCTGTCGGTCTTACAGCCCTCTCGAATATGGTGAGTATAAATAAGCTTTGTCCATTTATATCTATATTACATAATTCTTTATTCTTCTCTTTTAGCCCATCAAGTCTAAAACTGCAAATTCTTTATTGGAAAAATTAGTATTTGAAACAACTCCAAAAATGTCAACTTATCTTGTAGCATTTGTCATTGGAGAATTTGATTATATAGAAAATAAAACGAGTGACGGAGTTTTGATTAGAGTATATACGCCAAAGAGAAAAAAAGAGCAAGGACAGTTTGCTCTCGAAGTGGCTACAAAGGTTCTTCCTTACTATCATAATTACTTTGAAATTTCATATCCCCTTCCAAAAATGGATTTGATAGCTATTGCAGATTTTTCATCTGGTGCTATGGAAAATTGGGGACTAGTGACTTATAGAGAGACCTGTTTATTAGTAGATTCGCAAAATACATCAACTGTCAGAAAACAATGGATAGCGTTGGTTGTTGGTCATGAATTAGCCCACCAATGGTTTGGTAATCTTGTTACAATGGAATGGTGGGATGATTTATGGTTAAATGAAGGTTATGCATCTTTTGTAGAGTTTTTATGTGTTGATTATCTTTTTCCTGAATATGATATCTGGACTCAATTTGTAACAGATATTCACATAAAAGCCTTAGAATTGGATGCTCTAAGAAATAGTCATCCAATTCAAGTTCCTGTTGGGCATCCATCAGAAATTGATGAAATATTTGATGATATTTCATATTGCAAAGGGGCCAGTGTTATTAGAATGTTACATTCGTATATTGGTGAGGATGATTTTAGAAGCGGTATGAAATTGTATTTAACAAGATATTCCTACGCTAATGCAAAGACAGATGATTTATGGACCGCTTTAGAAGAAGTTTCGAAAAAACCAGTTCGTTCTGTTATGTCAACATGGACAAAGCAACAAGGTTTTCCTTTAGTGCAAGTTGAACAACACCGTGAAAAAAATGATGTTGTTCTTACATTCCAACAGAGGCGATTTCTTCCTGATAAAAATTTAGAAGAAAGTAGTAAAGAAAAATGGATTATTCCATTAAGAATAAGTATTGCTCAGAATCCTGATAAAATGCTACTAGATAATGTATTGTTGAGTGAAGAAACATTAAGACTTGTAATTAAAGATGTGCCGAAAGACAAATGGATTAAAATTAATTCAGGAACAATAGGTTTTTACAGAACAGTATATAGCGCTGATATGCTTCAACTATTTAAACCAGCAATAAAAAATCGTACACTACCACCTCTGGACAGATTAGGTCTCCTCGATGATTTATTTGCTATTACACAAGCCGGTCACTCATCTACAGTTGATGTACTACACCTGATGCAAGCATTTCAGTTTGAAGATAATTATACTGTTTGGTGCACAATTCTAAACTGCCTGAGTAAAATAGGACAACTAATTTCGCATTTAAATAACCTTAACACTGCATTTAAATCCTTTGGTTGCTCTTTATTAAGAGACATTAGCTCAAAATTAGGATGGGAAGCAAGTAATGAAAGCCATTTAGAAACACTTTTGAGGCCTCGTATATTAGGAAAATTAGTTTTTCTAGAAGATGAGGAGACAATTCGTGAAGCAAAAAGACGATTTACATTACACATAAAAGGTGAAACGATTCTTCCAGCAGATTTACGCAGCTTAGTATATCGAGCAGTCTTGTCAACATCAGAAGAAAACAATGAAACATTTGAAACAATGCTCAGATTATACCGCGAGTGTGATTTACACGAAGAAAAGGAGAGAATATTAGGAGCTCTTGGAGCTGTAAGAGATAAAAAGTTGTTGGATAGAGTATTAAAATTTTCTATGAGTGATGAGGTACGTGCCCAAGATTCAGTATTTGGAATTACTTCAGTAACTATGACGTACCAAGGTCGTCTGCTAGCATGGGAGTTTTTGAAAGAAAAATGGGACATATTATTAGATCGATATAAAAGTGGATTTCTGCTAACACGTTTAGTAAAATGTATTACAGAAAATTTTGTAACTCATGAAAAAGCTCAAGAAATTGAAAAGTTTTTTGATAATCAATCTGCAGTTGAACGAACTGTTCAACAAAGTGTCGAAAGCATCACACTAAATGCTGCATGGCTAACTCGTGATAAGGACAAAATACAAGAATTTCTTATGTCCCAGAAGAAGCTTTAAAATACACACATGTTTTGTAAATTGAATGGGCCATGGATAAAATATATAAGTAAACAATAAAGTTGTCTGATGATTTGAAAAATGCAACCCTTTGAGTTGTTTATTTAATTTTAAAAAATATAGATGATAAATTTAATATAATATGTACAATATTAGGTACTTGAATAATGTGGTACAATTAGGACTACTGTCATATTACACTGAATTTAATGTAATAACTTTTGCAATAAAGGTGAAATAAATACCCCGTTCAAATTGTATGCGCA
Organism: Leptopilina clavipes; assembly: GCA_001855655.1. NCBI lineage: Eukaryota > Metazoa > Arthropoda > Insecta > Hymenoptera > Figitidae > Leptopilina > Leptopilina clavipes. The sequence goes on along the minus strand of JUFY01030122.1, from coordinate 4,030 downwards.
GAAACTGTTTATAACATTATTTCAATTGTATAATTAAAAAAATGTAACTAATAAAGCAAAAAAAATTACAACAGAATTATAGAAAATAGATATAATCCACATTTGAATGTTAATAACATAAGAAATGCAACAATCTCAATGTATTTTCTACACTAAAAAATTCTTTGATTCAATTCACTTGCGCATTGAATCAATATCAGGCGTTTATAATATTCTAAAAATTAAAAAAATGTTATTTCTTGAAAAAACATTTTAAAAAAATTGTTGGCATACGCGGTCAAATGAAACGACATAATAATGCTTAAATCTAAAATAAAATGTACTTATTTTAAATTTTAAAAAAATTTTCAAATAACTATATTAAAAAATCTTCCTTCTTTTTAAAATAGCAAATTTCTTGATTTTTATGTTACAATCGAAATGAAAAAACTATATTTTACTTAATTCAAACATTTACTATTTCCCTTAAACAATAGCATATAGAACAATTTTGATGGATAGTTCATAATTGTTGACATTTTTTTTATTTGCCTACAAAGCACAATATATACAATGTAAAAATATTTTTCAAAACATAAAGAAAATAATTATAATAATACATAAATGATTAAGAATCTCAAGTACATAAATTTCTTTACAATGAATATTGATTTAATGTAAAATGTAATATTATTTTCTACTTCCAGTCAATTTGTTTAAAATAATTTGAAAAAACAGATTTACTATACTATATTTCACACAGAAACTATAATATTTCTAATTTTAATATAAATATGCTAATGTAAATGCGATTTTACATTAAAAAATGTAGGTATAATATACATAAATATATATATATATATTTTTTTTTCATTCAAAGGATAATCATATTAATATTTCACACATACCAACATATATATATATATATATATATATATATATATATATTAAAAAAAGTCAATAAATATAAAGTTTAATTAACAAAATATCACAAAAGCTTTATTAATGTTTCTTTTTCAATGTAGTTTATATTATAAATGCGTAAACAATGGAAAACAAACACTTTGTTTAAAACAAGAAAAAAAAACTGTTTATTGGCATTTTACTGTCTTCACCACAATTTTTCACTGATCCATAATACTAGTTTCTTCTAAAGTTGATTGTAAAATGCAAATATATTCAATTACTCTTTGAATAACTTGTAATTTTGAAAGCTTTCTTCTTCTTGGCATATGAGGAACAAGAGACTGTAATTTTGTTAAGTAAGCTGCAACTTGTTCTGCTTCAAGATCACGCCGTGTACCATTTATTTCAAGACTATTGTGTAAAACACCTCTTGTCGAAGGTGGAACACGACCTCCAGCTGATGGGCTTATGACCATGGCTTTCATGATAGCTTTTAAATATATACACTTTCGCAGACACTTTTGAACAATAAATTATTTTCAGTGCGATCAAGTTTTTACAGAAAACGATGAAAATTGATGATGACAACAATGCTTAGCAGCATTTCGCAATATACTTGTATAAGCTATACTATGATGGACCTTGACGCAGCAGCGGATCACTACTGGCATCAAGACCCACACCTGTACTTTTGTATATATAAGCATCCCCTCTATCAGTACAACATTCCTAAAACGCGCGCAAACGCCATAAAGCATTCAATAATAATAATAATAATAATAATAATAATAATAATAATAATAATAATAATAATAATAATAATAATAATGAAATAAAAATAATAATAATAGAAACGCTTAAAAAACAATCGATGCATCACAAATAAACATCAATTTTTTTCTCTAAAATTTTAATATTAAAAAAAAAAATTAATTTCCATAAAAAAATATATTAATGATACAATAAATAAAAAAAAAATGTTAACCCATCATGCTGTTGTTTCATGTAATGATGTCTTTAGTCTTTTGAATGACTTTAATATTTATTAAAATAAAAAAGCTATCTGGGCGTATATAGAGCATATGTACAACTAAAATGCTAAAAAATTGTTTAAAATTTAGGTGCTAATTTCAAGTAATATTTTACCGATGTGTGTTTTCTTGATTTATATTAAATATATAAATTCCACATTAGTATGGTAGAAGTAGTATCAAACAAAAAAAAAAATAAAATACTAAAAATCCCTAACTAAAAATGTTTAAATACTATAAACGATTATACACCACACAACAGAGAATCGTAAATTTCAGTTCATGAGAAGGTATCAAATTCAAAAGAGGAAGAGGAACAGCGACATCGCCATACATTCCAGGGAGGCGCCTTATAGTCTCGTGAACACCTGCACATTCAGCTGAATCACGGCGCCAACTAAAACTTGTTTCTCACATACTAAATGTGTATACAATCCACAGTACTCTTTCAATTTATCCCTCACAACAAATGTACGTTCAAAAATTTACCACAAAAATTAGGGTATATTGTGCTTCATTGTCACTTGAGAGTTTTAACCTGTTCAAATTAGGCATTTTTATTTTCTTCAATAATGTATTAATTATTATTTACAAAAAAGTTCCTATGCACTTTCTTTTTGAAAATTCATGGGGACCAAACAATGAAAATCCAAAAAATAGGTAATTTCAAATTTCATATGTATAATTTTAAAATCTAATAATAATCAAATGTTAAATTTAAATTTATATGTGAAATTTAAATACTACATTTCACATACATAATTATATTAATTGAGAAACAATGAAATCCTGATGGAAAACTGTTTTAAAAAATAAAATATTTAAAACATTTTGAGAAATACAACTGCAATTTTCCATTTTTGTGTATATTAAAAAAAAATTATTGCACAGTATTCGAAAAATAAAAATTACAAAATTAAAGATTTATCAAATTCATTCAAATAAACATTTTTTCAAATGTCCTGTGACATATTTAATACGAAAATAGCTATTATCAATAGCAAAATATCTTCATAATTTCACAGCATGTAAGTTTGCCACCAACTAGACCAGTTGTATTGCAAGGCAGCCTAAAAAGTTAAAAAAACAATTCAACACCCCTCCAACAGCCTAAAAAGTTAAAAAAACAATTCAATTCTGACACCCCTCCAACAGCCTAAAAAGTTAAAAAAACAATTCAATTCTGACACCCCTCCAACAGCCTAAAAAGTTAAAAAAACAATTCAATTCTGACACCCCTCCAACAGCCTAAAAAGTTAAAAAAACAATTCAATACACCCCTCCAACAGCCTAAAAAGTTAAAAAAACAATTCAATTCTGACACCCCTCCAACAGCCTAAAAAGTTAAAAAAACAATTCAATTCTGACACCCCTCCAACAGCCTAAAAAGTTAAAAAAACAATTCAATTCTGACACCCCTCCAACAGCCTAAAAAGTTAAAAAAACAATTCAATTCTGACACCCCTCCAACAGCCTAAAAAGTTAAAAAAACAATTCAATTCTGACACCCCTCCAACAGCCTAAAAAGTTAAAAAAACAATTCAATTCTGACACCCCTCCAACAGCCTAAAAAGTTAAAAAAAACAATTCAATTCTGACACCCCTCCAACAGCCTAAAAAGTTAAAAAAACAATTCAATTCTGACACCCCTCCAACAGCCTAAAAAGTTAAAAAAACAATTCAATTCTGACACCCCTCCAACAGCCTAAAAAGTTAAAAAAACAATTCAATTCTGACACCCCTCCAACAGCCTAAAAAGTTAAAAAAACAATTCAATTCTGACACCCCTCCAACAGCCTAAAAAATTAAAAAAACAATTCAATTCTGACACCCCTCCAACAGGGTAAAAAGTTAAAAAAACAATTCAATTCTGACACCCCTCCAACAGCGTAAAAAGTTAAAAAAACAATTCAATTCTGACACCCCTCCAACAGGGTAAAAAGTTAAAAAAACAATTCAATTCTGACACGCCTCCAACAGGGTAAAAAGTTAAAAAAACAATTCAATTCTGACACCCCTCCAACAGGGTAAAAAGTTAAAAAAACAATTCAATTCTGACACCCCTCCAACAGCCTAAAAAGTTAAAAAAACAATTCAATTCTGACACCCCTCCA
>JUFY01030117.1:0-20412 GCA_001855655.1 Leptopilina clavipes | reverse complement strand
AATTTTTAGTTATGTTTAGAAAAGTTTTTGCTTGATTTAAGATTCATTTTTAATTATCTGAAGTCAAAAACAATTTTTATTAACTATTTTATATACTTAATAATTAATAAAAACTGTTTTTGACTACAGAAAATTAAAAATGAATCTTAAATCAAGCAAAAACTTTTCTAAATATAACCTATAATTTGTTGTCACGATAGGTCCCTTCTTTCGTGGAGCGTCACATATGTTATTCAAAATAAACTTATAATTTTTATTAGACGCAAAAAGAACATTGAGATGAGTTACTTTAGAAAAATAATTGAAAAATAGTTTAGCGTGTTAAAAATGTTTCGCGAGATAATAATGGTATGATGAACGCAATTGTTTGTTAATTTTAAGACCTGTTTATTTGAATGTTGATCAATATTTGAAAAGCACTTGTTGTGACTATTCATATTTCACATTAACTAGATTTTAGCTGCTGCTGTGGCATTAACAGAGTGACTGAATGAATCTTGTCGAACGTTGTCGAGTTTGAAAAGCGCTATTGATTTATCCCACTTTAAGACTCTATGTATATCAAACGGTCACGTGAGGCGTGACGTTTTGCAATCTAAATCGACATCTTAAATTCGACATTTACATTTTTAGAATTTTCGTACTCCTTTAGCTTCAGCATTATGCATTTTAAAAGTTGCCATTCTTATTAACACAAACAGCTTGTAAATAGCCATTTGGAAAATCTATATGTGACGCTCCACGGTGAAAGGGACCTAACGTGTCAACGAATTGTAGGTTATGTTTAGAAAAGTTTTTGCTTGATTTAAGATTCATTTTTAATTATTTGATGTCAAAAACTATTTCTATTAACTATTTTATATATTAAATAATTAATAAAAACTGTTTTTGACTTCAGGTCATAAAAAATTAATCTTAAATCAAGCAAAAACTTTCCTAAACATAACCTACAATTCGTTGACACGTTAGGTCCCTTTCACCGTGGAGCGACACATATTCACACTTGTATACTTTATATTCGCAAAGAATATGATTTTTTTCCGATTTGACAGTTATCATCACGTCCACCAGGTGGTAATACCAGTTTCTCTCACAAATGGCTTTTTACTTGAAATATTTTCAATTATTTTATGTCCCCTCACTTCCAATCGCTAAAAGCTGATATTAAACTAAAAAAGATAAATCGAAAAAACCTATCGTGAATGCGTAATTGGTTTTTCCAAATTTGCAAGATCCGCTAGATGACGTGAAATTGATAAAATATAAAATAAAGAATTGAAAAAACCATTTATCGGGAAATTAATATTCGAACTGAAGCCGGAATGAGTTTTTCTACGTGTTTGCTTTAAGAAACGATTTTAAATCCTCTGACGCAATGTAGGAATTATTTTCTCCGTTTTTTTCAACATCTTTTTCCTCGATAGTGATTTGCATATATATATTTTTTCGAAAATATTTATCTGGTTCGAGAATTTTTTCTCGTGTGAAATTGGTATGAGGTATATAAATAACATACTTCTTTTTTACAATTTCCCAGATATAATATTCTTTTCATATTTTTCCAGGAGAATTTATATATAATCATGTAACACTTTTTTTAGGGACAATAAATGCTTTTTGAAAAACGAAAATCCCTCGTCATCGACCTCGCATAAGAGTGAAAGTTCGGAAAATTTGTCGATAGAAGCATTGGTCAGAAAAGATAGTCCCATCAATCCATACAATCGACTCGAGTATCCTTCAGACCAGTGGCTGCCAACGGATGTGAATAAAAATACGATTGTTGCGATCTCTGGCCTGGAACACGAAACCTCCATCAAGACACACATGCTCCCATGTTCCAAGTCTTCGAAAGAATCACTAAAAACTGAAAATGTCCATCTTTCCTCTCGAGTGGATGAGGCTCAAAAAGAAATTTACTTTAAAATCAAAAACAAGGTTAAAAAAGCAGCCAAGGTAATTTTTTTTATAAAAATACAAATATGAAATAATTTGAAAGATTTACATATTATAAATATAAAAAAATTTTTTATACAGAAGCATAAAGTCTTCTTACTACGTGGAGAACTACCAAAATTGAGAGAAGCTTTAGAAAATAGAGGATGGATCCAAAAGTACGAGAGCATCAAAACAAGATCACTTCCATATGGTTAGATTTTGCGCTTGAAATAGTTTCTTGAGTGGACTTTCCGTTGTCCTTGGTGAAGCACAAGGAGATGCATACCAAAGAGGCTGTTATTTTGGCTCCATCGTACAACCACCTTCTTTTCAATTCAGTTTAAACGTCGTTTTGTGAAAATCTAAACGCTTCATTGGCAAATTTTCTCACACATAATTTCACTCCAATTGGGTCTTTAGATTTTTTTCCGATACTTTGTGTCAATTTCGCTAAAAAAAATACTACACATGACATTTTTTTGAATTGCTTCTTTTGCTTTAATTTTTCATGGAACAATTAGAGTCAATTTTTAAAAATATGTTTTAAATATTTAAGGGATCGTTCATAATTACATTTTTCTTCTTACTTACTTACTACCATTGTTTCAATTTACAATTTCGTTTCTTATAGGACAAAATCCGCCATGCTTGGATAGCAAATCTCTAGGGGATATTCTACAATCCGACGGTACATTGAATGAGAAAGCATTAATTTTTGCCATGCTGTGTCATAGAGATCCTGACTTCATTTGGGACTGTCGTAATAATTTCGTTGAATGGGATGGCAGCATAAAAAACAATATACTTTTGAATAGATTACAGAATTCATCAACTTACACATCCAAAGTATAATTTCCTTTTTAATTCAACTCAAACACCTAACTAGAAGTGAAAATAATTAATTACAGTGAATACTGGAGTGCGATTGTGTAATATCATTTTAAGGAGGTTGGTGACACCATACATAACCTCTTGAAACTAAAAAATTCTCGAAATTGTTTACACAACAAATAAAAATATGTATAATTAAAATTATTTTTTGCAAACTTTGAAAGATTTAGTTATAAAATGTTAAGGAAACATTTATATTGAGTTAAAATCATTTGACAAATAATGATTTTTAAAAATTTTATATTTTTTTTCAGCTCCAGAGAAAAATTGCAATTTTTATCCAAATTTAACTAACCATCGTTTATTTTACTCGTTGAAACATTATCTACAATCGTAATCTTTTTAATGTTTTTGAAAATATTGTGTTAAAAAATATAAACAATTCAAATTTTATTTTTTAAACAATTTTTTAACAACGTATTTTCAACATAACATTAAAAAGGTTATGATTGTAGATAATGTTTCAAAGAGTAAAATAAGCTATTGTTAGTTAAATTTGGATAAAAATTGCGATTTTTCTCTGGAGCTGAAAAAAAAATATAAAATATTAAAAAATCATTATTTTTCAAATGATTTTAACTCAATATAAGTGTTTTCTTAACATTTTATAACTAAATCTTTCAAATTTTGCTAAAATTAATTTTAATTATACATATTTTTATTTGTTGTGAAAACAATTTTGAGAATTTTTTTGTTTTAGGTTATGTATTGTGTCACCAACCTCATTGGCCGTTTTCGACGTTCACCCGGTGTTAACACCGAGTTAATGAATGTCCAATCATCAATAATATTTATTAACATTCTTTTGGATCTATCCAATCAGGATTAACTCAGTGTTAACACCGAGTGAACGTCGAAAACGGCCATTATAACTTTGACTTTTAGTTTGGATTTTTATTTTTACCAAAATTCAAAGTCAGAAGCGAAATCAAAATTTATGTGACAATCAAGGTCACAATCAAATATCAAAGACAGGATCAAAATAAAATTCAATATAAAAGTCAAAATGAAATTACACCAATTGCATCTCTGAACACATTCTGAACGATTAACTTTCTCCAATAAAATATTTTCGGTAAGAGAAGTTAAATAAATTCTGAATCCACTCCGGATGGTTTAGTCATCTCCATTTAATTCTGTTTCAAAAACGTTCTTAAATGCAGCAGCAAAAGACACATTTCTCCACAGACCAAATAATTTTACATTAGATACTAAAAATATTGTTGTAGCAGTAAATGAACTTTATACCACAGTGTATCTTTCCAAGCACAGTTAATAATAATTGATAGCGTCCATTTGTCATAGATTAAACGGGAGATGAAAAGAAGCACTGAAACAGATGAGTTTTAAATTTCGTAACTTCTAGTAGGGTGCAATTGAGCCATAAAAGCACTATAAAAGCAATTGGATTTTATGATTGTAGCTGGGAATGGCGAACATTTTACAAGACTTTCAGTGGTTGTACGAGCAGGATGTAGCAGATGTCAACTTTCCACGTAGCTACAACCCGTCCAGAGAGCTGACCGACTTCATAAAAGATTTTCGTCGAACAGCCGCAGCGGGACTGCTGAGGTGGTTCGTGCAGAACGTTAAAAATGGAGAGGAGGACAAAGATTCGGAGACACTTGCATTGGACATTGGTCAAGTGGAATTTGCTCTTAAATGCTGTGAAGAATATATAGCCGATTTGAAACACGACGGTATCGATCATCTCGATTCAGATATCACCGAAGACGAGTGGAATCGCTTTTGTGATGATTACAACTCACTGCTTAAAGTGGCCGAGGATCCCAATAGCAGCAGCACGAGCAACGTTCAATCTGGATTCAAGGTGTGGATCTCGTTTGGGATTATTCTTGTTGCTCTCGTCCCGTTTCTTCCGATTGTTCAATTATCCAATCTCAGACCAGCTTAGGAGAATCTGATCCATTGGATGAACAAGTTTTGTGGTTTCAACTAACACCTTACTTGTTTGACCTAATTTTCATTTATCTCTATTGTCACGATTTTGTTATCCCAGAATTTCAATCTAGACTCTTTTTTTTACCCCACATCTCATCAATTTTTACAATTTTCTTTCCCATCAGCCAAATTTATTTTATTTGTATTTATTAAAATTGTTGAAAACATTTTCAAATCTCAGAGGAAAAATTTTTCCTGAATTCAACGGGAAATATCAATAATTTTCTGATGTGGAATCGACAAAAAATGACAGTCAAAGTTATTTTCCAAAGAATTCTATTTAAAATTGTGTTCAATGTTGAATGCTTGCAACGATACACTTTAATTTTGAAAATAACTTCATTTTTTTTCCGGAAATTTTTAAATTTCAGGTATGTGGAAAGAATTGAAAAAGAAAAAAAGTAATTTTGATTGTGCTTTAGGAGGCGTACACAGCGGCTGTTTCTGTATTGGAACAATTGAAGGAAATCGATTGTCAGTACAATTTAAATGGAGCAAGAAATGTATGGATTTTAAAGCCAAATCATCTGTGTTGTGGAGCTGGAATCAGTATTTCACATAATCTAAAGGAAATTCTACAACGTGTGGAAACGAAGCCCAGGGATTATTTTATCATTCAAAAATATATTGGTGGGTCCTACATATTTGTCTATTATAGCCTATCTAAAATGTATGTAAATTACCCTACAACGAACTAATTTATCAATGTTTTGTAATTTCTAGAACATCCGTTGTTAGTACAAGGCACGAAATTCGATATTCGTTTATGGTATCTCGTGACGTCGAGTTTTCCCCTCACAATATGGATTTTCAAGTAATACTTCATATATACAGAATATCAAATATTCCATATTTTCTTCGATACCCTTTTGACAATGTGGTAATAAAAAAATTAATTAAAGTTTCCCGCTGGAAAATTCTTTTGTAAAGTTAAATTGAAAATTTTCCAATGTTGCTTTTCGTTTCTTATAGTTGGGAGATAATGCGCAATTTCTAAACTAATAATAAAAAGATCGCGGCATATTTTTGAACCGGGATATAAAAATTCAGTACTGAAGTTAGTGTTTTTAAAAAATGTGAAATCTCTTTGTTAAAGGGAAGCGCTTCTTCGATTCAGCTCAAAACCCTACAGCTTTTCTTCGTACCATGAAGTGATTCACATCTGTAACACTGCCATTCAAGAGAGGTATGACTACGAGAGACGAAGGAGAAGAAAGAGGGGCGATGTCGTCGAGACCACAGAGACTGTTCGAGATCAAGGATGGGATTGCGAGAAGCTCAACGAATGTTTGAAGTAATTCTAAAAATCGCTATTCTTTTTTATCAGTCAAGGGATACTTGCTTGATGGCACGTTCCGTTTTGCACAATTCCCCAGGGAAACTTTCACAGAACTCGAGGACTTTACTCGAATCCGTCCTCTTTAATACCAAAAGGTACATGGGCTCTCTCTCTCTCTTTTCCAGAGACGTGAAGCTCAACTCTTAATGTTTCCCGCGAGAATTTTACAAGACACAACCAATTAGATTATTCTTATCCATTTGTCTCGCTACTTTCAAAAGCTTGTTAATTTTCGAATAATTTGTAAATAATCTACCACGGGAGAAACTTTTATTCCGCATCGTAAATTGATCCAAAAAATATTATTCCCTCCAACTCAATTACTTGTCCTGTCTCCATTTTTACTACGGGATAATTATTAATGAAATGATACAAATGATTATTTGCAGAAGTATGGGATACGAGGGAGAGCCTTTCTATGATACGATATACCCGAGAATGTCACAAGCGATCGTAATGACAATGTTGTCGGCCCAAGAACCAATGGATAAACGTCGTTGCAGTTTCGAATTATATGGTGCTGATTTTATGGTTATGGAAGACCTCTCTGTTTGGCTCATAGAAATAAACACCAATCCCCGAATGCATCCACCAAGTTCGAAAATCACTCAACGACTTTACGACTCTGTTTTGGACAGTCTCGTCAAAGGTGAATCGATACTACTAAGTCCCTTCTAAGCTCCTCTCCTCTTTAATGCTCCAACGATTCGAATGTAATTTGTATGTGTGTGAGAAGTGGCGATGCTTTGAAAAGACGCCCTAATCCTATAGGTAGCCAAAGCAGAGAACTAGGGACAACATTTTAAATCGGTTTTCATTGACTCAGAGGGTTTGTGGATTTCTAACAAGATATGCGGAGGGGATAGTTATCAGACCTAGGGCTCTACCCTTTCACAAGCTTTAGAAAGGCAATTTATCTCCCGTTTTTTTTTCACCAGTGACCCTGTTGCTATGATGATGATGGGATAAAATTTTTGCCAAAAATTGCCAGTTTAAAGAAATGATACGTCAGGAAATTTTTGGAGATTTAATCGAAATTTTGACACGAATTTTAATGGGAATTTGATTTAGAGAAAGCTTCAAAAAGAGGATATATCTGTTTCACAACGATAAAACTACTCTTCCATGCTAAAATATACAATTTGTCAGAGTCAGTCCTTTGTCAACGGGTGACAAACTTTGTGTGGCTTTTCCAAAAGCGCTAAGTAAAGTGATTTAAACAAAATTTAGTGCAAAACAGTAGCTAAAAACAGGAAATCGAAGGGAAGGAATTTTGAGTTAAAATTAAATTTGATCTATTATCTTTATTCCTTTTTTGGGAGTTAACTAATTTCTTCTATTTTGACAATCACTTTATACTAACTGCCAACAACTCGATTGGTGGAATTAGTTTGGTAAATATTTTTATTTCTTTTCCAATGAAATTCATTAAAACTAATTTCCAAAGTTTCGCAACCTACACGGTCAGTGGTAGAAACGGAAGGAAAAGCGTCTTGTAAGGTGTCATAATAGAAGGAAGAGAGAATCTTGGCTTGAGAGGAGGCGAACTGGAAACTAGATGTGCGCTATCAATAGGGAGGAAACCCAAACGTCTTACTCGATTCAAGACGAGGATCAAGTCTCTTGAGCTTTTCGTAACCTCGGTTTCCCGGCCCTTTCAACGACTTTTCCAAGATTGACTCATCGGAAATCGCGAGACTTGGGGAGTGAAGTTAATTTCAGAGTTTCGCCAACTATATCAACTCGAGAAACTGGATGTATGGATGATGAAGAAAAAAAAATAAATTGAAAACTAAAACTTTTTGAAGCACTGACGTTTACTGAAATCTTTAATTTTTTATGCAAACAGAACCGCTTTCGAGTAATACGGATTTTTCATATTTTTATTCCATTTTTTCCAGAACAAGTTATTTTGAAGAAAGATAAAAAAATCTCCCATTTTTCATATCTTTATTTTTCTTGTTTTTTTTTCAGTAATCCTGGATCTACCTTTGAATCCAAGTGCCGATACGGGAGGATTTGCTTTAGCGTATAAGCAAACTATAGCAGAGTTTCGTCCATATCTCGGGCCATGTTTATTTGCCGTGGGCAAGTCGATGAAGTTACACGAGTGTCCTGAGAAGAAACGAGATGATAGTCGGGCAATCATTTGTAGTCCTTGGAGCAGGGAAAATCGTGCTCGGACTGCCCCGCCTGGTGTGTCTCGCTTGAGGGATCCTCAAGTCGTTGACTTTATCGACTATTTAAACTCCGATGGCTAAGCTGCTACAAACTAGACCTTTACTTGATAGATCCTCACATCAAACGTAAGTTACTATAACAAATTTATCATTTTAATGGAATGTTTTAAATATTTTAAACATTCTACCAATTATCCTCACTTTATTTGCTACTTAACCTTTTATTATAATGTGACGCTCCACGGTGAAAGGGACCTTATTCTGTTTTTGACTTCAAATCTGCCGTACAAAGTAAAAAGATACATAAGCGACAATGTCGCTTAGGTTGATTTTCTTATGTTTGTGCTATAAGAATTACAACCTAAGCGACAATGGCGCTTATGTATCTTTTTACTTTGTACGGCAGAAATGTGTCCTGACGCGGTGAAAGGGACCTTACGCCACATCAAATTATTGGTTATGTTTACAAAAGTTTTTGCTTGATCACGAAGTAATAATAAGGAGACTTCACTCCATGCGTGATCTAGGAAAAATATGTCCCCACTTTAGGGAACATGATGATCGAAATTTAGAGCGTAGCAGAAGTGGCGTTCCTTGCGGGAAAACGTAGGAAACAACAATTTTCCAATGTCACGTGGTTCATTGTTTCTGTATAGAATGTTTATATGTGTCGAAGTGTAGGTTAGATTTGTCATAGATTTCTCTTGATTAAAAGTTTTTTTTAATTATGTATAATTGAAATCAGTTTTTATTGTATATTTTGGATATAATGAAAACTTAAACATCAATGGTCTGTATTAATAGTTGATCCTCTTTCTGTATTTTCACTTCAAAAATTACAAATATAACCTATAAAATTATTTGATAGATAGGTCCTTTTCTTGTGGCATGCGAACATATGTGTGTGTTTACAAGTGTTCTGCTGCTCTTGTTTATGTTTGGTGATTTTTTTGTGCAATTTATTCACGTAGTTTTAATTTTATATTCAGATGCCTATAAATTTTTACAAATTTTTCAAAAAGTCAATAACTTTCTCAATTTCGTATTGTAAAAAGGATTGCAAACAGGTCAATGGATACGCTTTTAAATAAGCGTCTATAGAAATTGGATACAATACACATAATATTAGAATTTTCCATTTAAATATTTTCCAATAAAAACATCAAAAAAAAGTGTTTTTTAAAATTACGAAATAATTTTCATTACAGAGTAAAGTAGAAATATTTCGAGTAAGATTAAAATTTCAACCGTTGTCTATTAGTGAATTAATTTTATTTTACATTTTCAAAAAAAGAAGAATAAAATAAAAAAAAGATTCTATTGTTAAAAAGTCACATATTGTGGATTGACATAAAATTTAACAGCAACGTCTGCAAATAATATCGATTTATATTGTTTATTTTTATTTTTTTTTATTTTTATAAAGATCATAAAAATATCGAATTTCTATTTGTGACCAGATATTGCATCAACTTTTTTTATGACCTTTCTTTCACGTTTGGCACTAAAGTCAATAGCAGGCGTGACATAAATTTTTTGTTTTTATTCTTATAATTATCATTTTTTTGTCAGCAAAATAATCATATTAAGAAATGTGAATTAAATTTTATAATAAGTATTAAAAATTAAAATTATTAATTTTTATCTTTAATGTATATAATTTTATCCATTAATTTATTTTGAAATATTTAAGATTAATTTTTATCTTTAATATATTTATAATTTATTTGTCCATTTAAATAATTTACTATCATTAAACATCCGTGAAAATTATCTTGTGAAACTAAATTTTGCTGCACGTGTATCATAAAAAAATGTGATAATTTAGATAAAAAAATATGTTCTATTAAATTAACATTAAAACTAAAAATATGTCAAAATATTTACGTTTTGTTTACTTAAAGATTAGAACAGTGTGTCTATATAAAAAATTATTGGTATAAAAGCTTATCGATTAAATCAATTTATATCTTCATTGAAAGTATCACGTAAGTATCGAATTTTATTTTAAAATGAAAAAACTATTTATAAAATATTTTTTAATAGATAAAAGTCCTGATATCTATTAAATTGTAATAAATAATTATTAAATTTAAATAAAAAAATTTTTTAAGTTAAAAAAATCAGAAAATTGAAAATTGTTGTCTTTCACCACTTGTAATAAATAATTATTAAATTTAAATAAAAAAATTTTTAAAGTAAAAAAATCAGAAAATTGAAACTGAATTTTGCTTTAGATTAAAAAATAATAAAGCTGGTTTATCTTGTAGGCAAACAATATTTTTAGTGTCAATAAAAAATAATCCGAATACTATCAAAAGTAGTAGTAGTGGTAACAAAAATTGTAAATAAAAAAACTTTTCAGTAATAAAATCGGAAAAACAAACCATGCGATGGAATTTAAGAAGGTTATTTTTTCGTCTTTTTACACATCAACGAAAAATTATATAATAAAATAATAATTTTTATCTATTTATTAGAATTAAAAATAATAACTAAGAGTTCAGTTGAAATTTGAAAATAAATTTTGCATGTAATTTTTGTGCTACAGTGTGTTTAACAAGTGCGCTAAATACTTAAGACTAAGAGGCGGAGCATAAGCACTGGAGTGGGGATAATGTAACTGAGAGAGACATCGCAGTTTTTCTCTCTCACTCCCATTGCCTCAGCTCTGGCACTTATGCTCCGCTCTACTGTCCAAAGTAAAAACCTAGTAATTCGCATTTGCCATAAGGGCGAGCGTCCCTTAGCTTTGTTATTCGACTTTCGCTCTTATGACAAATGCGACTTACTAGGTTTTTACTTTGGACAGCAGCGCTTTTCTTTATACAGTTAAGTAAATTACCCGCCAGTAAACATGCGATGTAAATAGAGAAAAATAATTCTCACATGGAATATAATTTTTTATTTATAGAATGAAGTTTCTGCTTTTGAAATGTCTCCTAATAATTACTGTATTTACAAAGTAAGTATTCTCTTATAAAAGAGTTGAAATATTCTCCAACTAATCGTAAAATAACTTTCTTCTCATAATATTAAAATCTCTCTTCCCCCCCCCCCATCTAGACAAGGAATGTTGAGTGGAGGAAATGATATTTCGAAACGAAGAAAAATAATTATTGACACTGATGCTGGAGCTGATGATGCTGTCGGAATTATGTTAGCTCTAAAATATGAATCAGTAGAAAAAGAAATTGAAATCATCGCCATTACTTGCACATACGGTAATACAAATTTAACAAATGTAGAATTAAATGTGCAAAAAATTTTAACTATTGCCGGAAGAGATAACGTAAGTACAAAATATTACAAAAAAAGGAGCTTTTAATATTTATGTTTATAATTTCATTCACTGTAAAATAGATTCCCATTTATGCTGGAGCTTACAGACCGTTGATTAAATTTTGGGAATCCACAAACTATTTCGGAAAAGATGGAATGAATGATTTTGAATTTAATGAAACAATTACAGTTGAGATTGACAAGTCGAAACATGCAGCTGAAGCCATGATACATTTAGTTAAAAAATATCCAGGTAAAGTGATTTGTAAACGGATTTTATGATCTGGTTTGAATACTTAGTGTATCTAAAATTGAATATTTGTTTTGAATTTTAAAAAAATACTTACTTACTTCTAAATAATCCGAACAACAAGTCATATTTTGGGTAAAGATGACACCCAGTGATCATCAATCTCTTCCTGAGAGAGCAAGATATAAATAAGTTTCATATTCTAAGGATCCAATTTTCCCAGTGTGACAGCTTTCCTTGGTAGGTGACAACAATTGCGACCTATTTATCGCCTGTTGGGTTCTAGAATTTAGACTTTCCGGCTTGCTTGCTTTTGGAGAATATCTTCCAACAGTTGCTGAAATTCATCTCCTTTAGATACAACTCATTGTTAATCTAAAAAATTGTAAGTCGCATTTGCCATAAGGGCGAGCGTCCCTTAGTTTTGTTATTCGACTTTCGCTCTTATGGCAAATGCGACTTACTAGTCTTTTGCTTTGGACAGCAGAATAGATAAATGTTTTTTTCAGTGTGAGTCCTTGAATCTTTTGACTTTCCTAAAATAAGTCACCGTATAAGAAAAGTAGTAACCAAAAATAGAGAAATAAATAAAAACCATTTCGATGTTCCTTAGGAGAGGTGACAATTGTTGGACTCGGACCCACGACAAATATTGCGCTGGCCATCACTCTTGACCCAGAATTTATGGAAAATATTGGTCAATTAGTTGTCATGGGAACAACTGTCACTGGCAGGGGAAGTGTATCACCTGGTGTTGAATTTAACTTCGGTTGTGATCCAGATAGCAATTCAATATTAATGAATTCCACCCGGAAGCCAATAATTCTTGTGCCACGAGAAGTCTCCTTAAGCAGTCCAATCTATTTGGTAATACAAAAAAAATTAATATATATTTATTATATTTATTTAAATTTGAGTTTTGTACAGTGTGTAGCGCTGCCTTCCACTAATTTTACAATTTACTGTTTTGCTTACATTTTCCACAAATTCTGTTTTTCAATTAGCAAACTACGTAAAATTAGTGCGCATCGCTGCGCAGAACTGTACATATGGATCATTTTGAAATCAGTTTTGTCAGTGATTCTTCTTTTTCAACAAGAACTGCAAAAATTTCTCACTTTTTTGCAGGAATGGAGACAAAATGTTCTCGGGAAGATAAATTCTTCAGCGATAAATTTCTTGAACAAGGCGGAAAATATTTTTAAAGAAAGAACAAATATTTATTGGCAATCAGCTGATTCAAGAGCTGTTGCTATTACTATTTGGGGAATGGATACAATCAGAGTTAATTATTCGAAATTTCAAGTTATTCCAGTTCGTGAAGGTGAAGCAAGAGGATCGGTTCTTGTTGATAGAATTACAAAGAAGAAAAAAACATTTAATGCATTAACTGCAATAAGAATGGATATTGACGAGTTTAAAAGAATATTAATTCATTATTTAGCAGTCGAATAAGTTTTTTTTGTTTTAAAATTTGTGACACGCTCTCGTAAGAAACTAAGAAGCAAACGAATTATAGGTTATGTTTGTAATTATGTAAAGAAACCAATTTTTATTGAATATTTTTGATGTAATGAAGACTCTAACTGCAATAATTTGTATAATAGTAATTGATTCACTTTCTGTATTTTTATTCCAGAAAAAATTATAAATATAACCTAAAATTTTTTGCACTGAGAAAAATAAAAGGATTACTAGTTAAATTTTAGTAACAACGACTAACAAAACTGGTTAAATTAACCAAGAATTTAGTAAAGTTAACTAAATTTGTAGTTTATTTAACCTACAAAAACTAGTAATCCTTTTAAATAACCATTTACATGGTTATAATATTACCATTTTTTTTCCTCGGTGTGCTTACCTTTCTTGGGAGCGCCATTTATTTTTTAAATTTATTTTCAAAATTCATATATGTATTTAATTAGAAGATTGTTTTTTAATAAAATGTGACGCTCCACGGTGAAAGGGATCTATCTTCCGAAAAAATTATAGGTTATGTTTAGGAAAGTCTTTGCTTGATTTAAAATTTATTTTTAATTATCTGAAGTCACAAACTATTTTTATTAACTATTTAGTATATAAAATAGTCAATGAAAATAGTTTTTCTCTTCAAATAATTAAAAATGAATCTTAAATCAAGCAAAAAATTTCCTAAAAATAACCTATAATTTTTTGGAAGATGGAGCGTCACAAATGTAGATAATAAATTTTTCAGCTATTTTCACATTTTTATTTCTAGTAAACTTTCTTTCCTTTTATATTTAATATCAACAAAACATCTAATATTTAAGAAACATTCATCATAATCGATATCAAAACAAAATGCGTAACGTCATTGACCCAGTAAAGAAAAATTTACGTACTTAAAATGACTGTAAATACATTTACAAATATTATCATTTTAATTGAATATCTCTTTCAGAAAAAAAATGAAGTAAATGTGAAAAATAAAAGAAAATACAGACTTCAATTTAGTTATGTATGTATATTTTTATGTGCAAATGAATTTTTTACCTTAAAATGTATTTTTCATCAGCAACCAGTGCCTTTTGTGGGCGAATTCTTTCCGCAAACGTGAAACTGCTGAAGGTATGAATTTCGTAACATAACGCTTTATGACCTCACAGCTAAGCTTAATAACTAACATAAGTTATTCCCTCGACTCATGTGCTCGTTTCAACTCCGGAATTGCGAAGAGATGAGCACGTATTTCCACACCTTTTCTAAACCAAGAGTTACAAAATTTCTGAAAAAGGAAAATAATTTAAACTGAAAATATTTTCCAATAAAAACTAAATTATGGGAGTTAGATTATTTTTAATTACCGCAGATAAATTACATATTTTCTTTTAAATTTAACAGTAATTAATAAAACATGGAATTATTTTCCATCGTGTGTTTTATAAAATGGAAAAAAAAATTATGCTTAGTTTGCTACATTTTTCGAAAAAATTTCATAATGTGGTATAGTAGTTGGCAGAAAAGGAATTTAATTCGAGTTAATTAGCATATCATTTAATTACTTAGTTTCAGAAATTTAGCTAATTAGTCTTCTTTGTCAAGTATAAAAATAAAAGAGTAAAATGTTTGAAACGCTCATATACTCTGGTTGATGTATTTCCCACGGACACATGCGGTGAAAACTCTTCCTTTCATGTGATGCTCGCACACAATACACGTATCATATGAGGAAGTATTCTCTCGTATAATTTTGCTATTTTATATATCGCAGTGTAATCTTCCTTCTGATATGCATTTCTTATGGTTGCCTTCGCTTTACCGCACGTCGCATGAGACATTATACCCACTGCCTGTTCTCTTGTTCATTTTCCAACTGACGCTCTCTTTCTCTCTCTGCTTTTCCCTTTCAGTTTTTTTTTTTTTTTTTTTATCTTTTTCTGCTTTGTTTCATCCACCTTTATATCTCTTTTTTCTACAACCAGGACCAGCTTTGAATCCTGAGAGGCTAGCGCGAAACAAAAAGTCTAAAAAAGCGACCATCAGGGAAATTCAGTAAAATCCCTATTTATTTCATTTCCATAATATTTATTAAGTACTTTTAATGAAAGAAATTGAATTTTTTTCCTATGAGTATTTAACCTAACAGCCTGAGAGAAAATAGAAGAGGAAATAAAGTAAGAAAATAATTTGTGACGCGCTCCCAAGAAACGAATCATAGGTTATGTTTGTGTTAGATTTATCTCGCGATTATAAAAGTTCTTTTTTAATTTTATTAAAATTTTGTAAATTTGAAACCACTTTTTATTAAATATTTTGGATGTAATAAAGACTTGGACATCAATAATTTGTAATAATAATTGATTCTCTTTCTGTATTTTTAGTTTTTACTCCAGCAAAAATTATATAAACATAACCTAAAATTTTTTTCCGGAAAAATCTAAATCGAATTTATTGGTTTAGCCAATTTTATATATGGTGCGAATAACATAACTCGGCCTAATAATCTCAAAGCATACAAAGTTTTATAGTTGTTTGAAGATAAATTTGAATTCCAAATCCAAAGCGATTGCAGATGCTGCAAACAGGTGTAAAATACATCTTCTTAAACGGCTTTAAGGGTGGTTATTGGAAATTTTCACGATTCCTATAAAATTGTCATAAAACATTTCATTTTTCCTTATTTGTAATACGTATTATTAACGCAGCAATTTTTCGATTCAGTCGAATATTTGTCATCTATTTAAAAAATTTACAGTTCGCATCTTATTGGATCGCTATTTGTATAGTGATTTGTTTCAAAAAATACTCTACAAAATTCTTGTTCCATTTTTATTGACTAGGCTTTTCCTGTTTTTCGAGAAAAAATAAATCTTTTGGAAATAAAAGATTTTGTAAATATAAAGCCTTTGGATTTTTGGTACTTTTGCCTGAAAGTACTTTGACAAGTACTATACATCGGGTAATTAACTGGTTTGTAAAAGTTTTTCAATTCAATTCAATTCGTTTTCATCGTTGGCTTGTAAAAGTTCTGAACTAAGTAGAAGCAGAGCGCATGTGTCGGAGTGGGGGCAACGAGCGTGAGAGAGAAGAACTTGAACTTCTCTTTCACTCCCATTGCCCCCACTCCGAAGCTTACGCTCCGCCTCTTCGTAGTAAGCATTTTACGCACCTTATACAAAAATCAGTCACATTTATGTGCGTTTTGTTCCAAATTTAAAAATTTCCTAATAATGGAATTATAAACCCAATGTTTCTGCCACTTCCGGGTAAGTTTACCCATTTCCACACTTGTCCGATTTTCCCGGAAAGTTAAGTCTCTTGGCAGGAATACAGGATCCGCCTCGGGCGACTAGTCATCCTCATTCCTCAATCACTGCCTGAAAATGTTGTTTCTCACTTTGTGAGCTTCTACTAAATTAGTTAAAATAATCTAATTAATCAATAAACCAATAAGAAATATTGCTAAAAACTTTCAAAAGATACATATATGCTTTTGAAATAAAAAAGATACATTATTTTTCAGAAATAAAAACAAAAGTAGAAATAAAGAGAAAGAGAGATAAAAGATTAAACACCTTTTGAGGTGACAGGTTGCATAAACAAATATAAACACAAAAGGAGTAATGCAACTCAAGCACGGCAGGCAATCGTTTATTGATTAAATTCTAGTGTTTCGTTTAGTTGCCAGTCTTCATTACCGGATGTCGAGAGGAGAAGGCACGAAGACATTGAAACACGACACACAGTCGTCACGTAAACCGCGCTCGTGACTTGAATCGCGAGCTTTTTCTTATTGCCTGGTCCTTATCTGTTACAGGATCCAAATATAGCACAATTCTATGCAAAATCACGAGGGATTTTGCAAAATTCAAATAATAAAATAACTTTACGGCCATTATGTTACCGGAATAAATAAATATATATTTCTATACAATTCCTTTTCTAAACCCTAGCGTTAAAAGTGTGTCAATGTTTTGAAAATTATCAAGTGTCCCGCTCTATGGTGAAAGGGACTTAAACTTGGCAAACGAATTATAGGTTATGTTTAGGAAAGGTATTGCTTGATTAAAGATTAATTTTTAATTAAGCAAGAACTTTCCTAAACATAACCTATAATTCGTTGCCAAGTTTAAGTCCCTTTCACCGTAGAGCGTCACACTTGATAATTTTCAAAACATTGACACACTTTTAACGCTATGGTTTAGAAAAGGAATTGTAAGCGTCACAAGTGTGTTTGAATTTTTTTTACTAATTCCTTTAGAATAAAAGAATATTGTACCTGATTTGCTTGTAGATATATATAAAACCCTTTAATAGTGGCAGAAGCGAGCAGTTTGTCTAAAGCTTTATGATAAAATTTTGATATTCGCCATTATGGTTAAAAGGCAGTGGGAAGTGGTTGCTTCGTAAATTATATAACAAGCGGTGTGTAAATTGTTCGGTTATGCGATGTGCAGACCATATTCTGGCATAATGCAACAGCCCACGACGCACGTTTGATGCGATCATTTATAAACACATCCGAGCGCTATTAATCACGCGTTTCAACGGTTCGACGAACGCACTAATTGAACGATTCGATACGTTCCTCGAACCGTATTGATCCTGACCACATCGATACTACACCGGTAATAGGGGGGAATTGCATTTGAATTCGACTCTTATTATATCGACCTGAGCCCTTTCAACGTAGCGGATTAGTCGATCGACAGCGATTTGCATAAATGAATGTTTGCTACTTTCCATTAACACACCTATACCCCCTTCTCTCGCACTATCCACGGAATTCGCATTTGCGATGTTACTGCTCACGCCAATGCGACACAAAACCCGATCTAAACATTCTACATATAATATTTTTCATCCTTTTTTCCATACCTTCCCAGCCCTGCCGAATATTGGTAAGTGGCCAATTCCACCATTTGTCATTTTCACCATTTTGCTATATTAAATACTCGACAGGGCTGGGAAGGTATGAAAAAATCCCTAGGACTTCACTATATCCTACGGATTTTTCCATACCTTCCCAGCCCTGCCGAATATTGGTAAGTGGCCAATTCCACCATTTGTCATTTCCACCATTTTGCTATAGTAAATGTTCTGCAGGGTTGGGAAGGTACAAAAAATCCCTAGGATTTCACTATATCCTAGGGATTTTTTTGTACCTTCCCAACTCTGCTGAACATTTACTATAGCAAAATGGTGAAAATGACAAATGGTGGAATTGGCCACTCACCATTTACTATAGAAAAATGGTGGAATTGGCCACGTATCAAAATTATGATAAACAATTATAGAAATAAACGAAATTTGCAAATAAGTATTTTCTATACTGAATGACTGATGGCAGGTGATTGAACATGGTGAATAAATTGCAACCGCTGAAGCTGGTTAATTTCTCCCAAAAGTCCAGTGGACCGTTATATTCTGCAAGGGATCGTTGCAAGCGTTAGTATGCACATCTTGGCTTGTTCCGCCATCACTACACTGCAGATAACCCAAGTATACAAGCATCTATTCTGTAGATTCTGTCAGCAGGCAAACACCCTAACTGCGATCCAACACATTTGCACTGCTCCCGAGACGTGCACATATTTACACATTGTTACAATTTTACATCATCCAATATTAGTTTCTTTTCTCCTCTCTTGAAATTAACGCCTTTTTAGCATCAACCATCAAACTCAGTTTCCATCAAACTCTAAAGTAAAGAAATTAGGTTATTTAGCAAGATACCGAAATCGGGGATTATGGTACGGGAAAAATCAGCAAACATCAACAGCAACATATATCTGGGGCAGTTATATACTAAACCAGCGGATAAAGTCAACGTCAAACTAATACTGGTCAGGTAAGAGGAGAGAGTCCTCCATCGACTGTTTACATTGGAGATTACAGACTAAGTTAATTATCACAATGCAGCAATTGTTCGTGCTGCGAAACAACTTCAACATCAATCACTTAACGTCCACGATACCGAAAGACTTTGAGCAACAGCCGACAGGCACGCACCTTCTCCCTGCTTTTTCTTCCATCACAAGAAAACAAATTTTATTCAGAGATTTTTGCCTTACTGACATTTATTACATTATTCTATTCAATTTTTACACGTTCATTCATCATATTAAATTTCTTCTCGCTTCTATATGAAAAGTAATTGGGTTTATTTCCAACAAAAGCAACTTACGACTATTCATTATTCTTTTCTCCTCTGTTTATTCAATACAAAGAAAGAGAAAAAATGCGATAATATTTCATATATAATACGGCGACCAAAATAGTTTTCGATTTTCTAAATATATATAAAAATTTTCTTCTTCTATTCGATGCAAATAATCACGTGTGTATTTTTTCCGCATCAGAGAACAATGACGTAGACATGTGGAGATGAGAAACAAAATAAAAACTAATTTTGTAAGAAAGAAATGGCAAATGGAATGAATTGATATATATATATATATATATGTATGGGAAATAAAGGAATATGAAAGTTTTAAAAGAAATGAGGTCGAATATAGGTTGTTTATGGGTAAATAGAAAAAGGAAGGATGAGAATGTTTGTGGGAGGGTTCACGAATGCTCCTTCGGCACGCTCCTCAGCTCATTGACCATAATTCAAAGCACTGACAGCAGTGCAGCATCTGGAGCGATGCCATCGAACGATTGCGTCCTATAATCGAATTTGACAAAGACATTCTTGATAATACTCGCACTCATAATTTTTGTCAAAACTTCCGTGCATTAATTTCAATCCCTGTAATTTCAAATACAGTTATTTATTTACACTTGTAATTTACAAGTTTTTCTGCTAAACTCTAACTACTGCTTCCAGATCGACTGATACACGTTAACATAACCTAAAAACTATAAAACTATTTTTAACGTTTTTAATACAAACACAAATGCAGTAAAAATTAATTTTAAATAATTTGGAAGATCTAGTTATACACTTTATGAAAAAAATTATCTTGAGTTAAAATATTTTGTCAATAACGATTTTCTTAACATTTTGAATAATTTAATTCAACAATTTAAATAATAATAATAATTAAATATTAATAATAATAATAATAATTTAACAATTTTAATAATAATTAATATTAATAATT
>JUFY01030112.1:4301-18735 GCA_001855655.1 Leptopilina clavipes | reverse complement strand
GAGTAAATTGACTTCTAGTTTTACGCTGATTTTAACGAATCATCGATGAGAAGCACTAAATTCCCTTTATATCTTGGAAGCCAGACATGAGAAGGTAATACTTCAAAAACTCAGCGGGTGGTTTAATATTTTATGCATTCTAGGAAGCTTTAACTCCCAAGTGAGCAAAATCGTGTACGTGTCTTTAAATGAAAAAGAAATGAAAAAAACATTAATTTAATTTACAATCTCGAGATTAGTAATACTTTATGTAAAGAGAAGAAATTATTACAGCGAGTTACACCTTAATTAAAGAGCGATACGCGCACCTTCTTAATCATATTCAATGTCAGTTTTGTTACATACAAGAAAATTCACACTTGAAAAATTAAACGAGAGAGTGGAAAAAGTGAAAATGTTGATAGTTTTAAATTAATCTCTCCCTTAAGTAACATGACAATTATCAAGGAAGTAATATTTGAGCCAATTTATTAGTCTCCTTTAAAGCATTAAATTATTTTTTTTAAACCTTTACAACATTTTCAAACTTTTAACGTAATCGAGAGAGATGAATTCTTAGGAAAATGATGATGGTAACTCTATCATGTTCTTGTAATTTTATTCTAATGTAATTGAGAATTTATCTTCTTTTTACAAAAAATAGTTTTGGATTTTTTTCCCCTTGTGGAGTAATTTGCGCATGCTTGATGTGACGTCACAACTATGGCGTCAATTACAGTTACCATTAGTCGCAATGTTAATTTATCGTCGACTTTTCTCATTAAATTATGTAATGAATCGAAATTCTCTATTGATGTCAGGAGGAGAGGAAGGAGAAGAGTATGGAATGATAATTAGGCAAGAGAGGCAGTTAATTAATTACTGAAAAATAAATGAGACGAAGACGTCAGACTTAGAAATTGACGCATCATATTGAGTCTGGGGTGCGATTTTGCAATTTCACTTTGACTTTCGGTTTAATATTGACTTTGACTTTCGATTCGACATTGACTTTGACTTTAACATTGGCTTTGACTTTGACTTTGACTTTGACTTTGACTTTGACTTTGACTTTCACTTGGATTTTGACTTTGACTTTGACATTTAATTCGATATTGACTTTCACTTTGACTTTAACATTGACATTGACTTTGACTTTGACTTTCGATTCGATATTGACTTTCACTTTCGCTTTAACATTAACATTGACTTTGAATTTGACTTTGACTTTGACTTTGACTTTTAATCGATATTGACTTTCACTTTGACTTTCGATTCGATATTGACTTTGACTTTCACTTTAACATTGACATTGACTTTGACTTTGACTTTAACTTTGATTTTGACTTTCGATTCGATATTGACTTTCACTTTGATTTTAACATTGACATTGACTTTGACTTTCGATTCGATATTGACTTTCACTTTGACTTTAACATTGACTTTGACTTTGACTTTCGATATTGACTTTCACTTTGACTTAACATTGACATTGACTTTGACTTTCGATTCGATATTGACTTTCACTTTGACTTTGATTTGACTTTGGCTTTAACTTTGACATTGACTTTGACTTTGACTTTGACTTTGACTTTGACTTTGACTTTGACTTTGACTTTTAATTCGATATTGACTTTGACTTTAACATTGACTTTGACTTTCGATTCGATATTGACTTTCACTATGACTTTGACAAATTGAAATTTTATGAAACGACAAAGGAGTTTCTGATTGAGTCAGTCAGTGTCAAAGTTAAAGTCAAAGTCAAAATCAATAGCGAATCGAAAGTCAAAGTGATATTACAAAATCGCACCCTTGGATGGTTATTTGTAATTATTTAATTTACCAACATTTTTTAGTAAATCTAATTACTATCCTATTTTTTATCCTTGGAAATAATGGTTCAACCTCCCCCCCTCAATAAGAATACGACAGTAAATCACTAATAATACCGCGCAGTAATGAGAGTGAATAACAAGTAGAAATCTGGACTTCACGCGATCAGTAAAGTTCACCGGGTTCAAACACGTACAAGCTATAATATTTATAACCGGAAATGGGAGAATAAATCGCCAATCTAATTGCAATTTGTTTACATCGTTTTTGTTGTATATTGTGGAAAATTTCACACTTGAGTGATTATAAATATTTGAACTTGAACTTGTGGCTATTTGAAGAAACCGGATCCCGGAAATTCATGTGTTATGAAATCAGCTGATTACATTAGCTCAAACGTAGGATTTACGAAAGTGAGTTGGTTGACTTGAGCGGCAAGGCAAGGACGATGACATTGAAAGTTGAACGTTTCTCACGACCTTGTGTGTATATATATGTATATATAGATAGGTTTGAACGACTACTGGTTACATTTACAAGGTTCATACTACCCTATCGGTAGAGTGCGGTAAACACCTACATTTACAATTCAACATTGAGTCACACACGCGGTCCGCTTAACTCCCTCGCTAACTGAATGCACTTAAAGAACTCACGTGATCAAAGTCTCGCGCGCGCGTTCAATTATGTATTTATGCATGCGGCTGGATATCAATCTTTTATGTCATTGATGACCTGTGCTGGAGAAATAGGTGGGAAATGTTCGTTACCAATATGGTAAAAATGTTTATAAATTTGTTAAAATTGAAAAAAATTCTTCTATTCCTAAAATTGAAAAATGTTGGGATAATTCTAGATGGTCAGTTGATGGAACAATTTTTGATGATAGGGCTCGAGGAGGAGGTTCGCCAAGATGTAAAAATTTTGCGACGTCCAAAAGAACGTCAATCGGATGATGAAAGATGGTTTCAAGAACCTTAGAGTATTTGTAGAGGAATTAAAAATAAAGCATGGCAGGAAATAGCGACGAGAGTCTTCAGTGCACTAGGAGATGCTGCAGGAGAAAATCGTGACGCTAGAAATAGCAGAAGAAGGCTCGACCCAAAAGCGAGCTAGAAACCCTGGTAGTCCTGAAGCTAAAATGGATTCAAGGAAGAAAAAGAGGGCAAGCATTTCGGAAAGAAATCTGCTGAGGCAACAGATTTAGAAGCTTTCCCCCAACCCAGAAAGAAGATCAAAGCAGCATAAAATCAACTATTGTTGATAAAAGTGTCAAAAGGCCTCGAACGTATATTCTGGGTAAACTTCGAAAGGATATCAGTCAAACAAAGATTCTTGGATGAAAAATGTTTTCTTGTTCTTCAGCTTGATGAAATTGTTTTCATTTCGCTACCATCTGCCTTGCCAGTGATTTACTGCTATGCAAATTTTCTTCCAACTAAACAAATTGAAGAATTCGCTCATTAGTGAGCGAAATAAATATACAGCTTTAGAAAGAAAAATGTTACGTTAAAAACAGAAAAGTGAGAAATAGAAAAGGGAGAAGTTGAATGCGAGAAGTCGAATGAAAAAGCAAAATCCAAGAAGGCAAGAGAGATGAATACTCTCTTCGCGGAGTGACTTCCTGGAACGTGAAGCTATGCCACCGGAACCCCTATACTTGTTGCTTGGGAGCAAATGGTACCTTCACTTGGACTCGTTCTTCCTCCTTCTTAAGACTCCATAGGGCTTCTTTTAGTTCTTCTTGACCCCGATGATAGTCGAACATCCATCACTGGTATGCCGCCAATAAGATTCCACACTGTAAATGCGATCACCCTCTATCTTTACCCTCTTCCCCTCCTCCATCATCATCTTTTCCTCCTCCATTGGCAAACATCTTTTTTTATTTCCAATGTCTCGTTGGTAACTTCCGCACGTTTCTGATACCGGGCACGAAATGAAAATGGCCTTACGATCAAACGTAATATCGCACGTGTTTCTTCTATGACCCGCCGAACGTTTGTCCGCCTTCTTTACTCCATTATACCGTTGCTTGGCGATTCTTTGTTTTCGAGAGAGGGCACGACCCCGAGTGAGGAACAATTCTCCGTATGGTGCATTGGTCTACATTGGTCGCTCTTTGGCGCCAGCGACCCCCACAATTCGTTATACTCACAAGTATATACGAAAGATGAAATACTTTTCTTGTTCATTGATGAGCATCACGCTTCTTTTGTTTCAAGCTTATACAATTTTTCTCTTTTACTCCAACAAGTTCGTACCGTTAATTCGCCAATAACAATAGGTGAAATGTAGAACAACTTCTTTTATCATTGAATCCTCTTTTCTCAAGACAAAATAAGGTCATTTTATTACTCGTATCGATAAAAATTTCCCTCATCGTACTTGTACAGATTTAACAATATTTTTTCTCCATTAAAAAGCAATCTTATTTCCTCCTAATGAAAATTAGGAAGGAAATTAGTTAATGAAATATTTTCAAATATTAACATTGTGGAATTAATTCTCTTGCAAGTTAAATGTTTTTTAGGAACAATAGTTTTAAACCAGAATCATTAAATCTTAATAGAATGTCCGAAAACGATTTCAAGACATTTAACTTAATGGCTCATTAAATCTTAATAAAATAATATTTTCCACAAATATCAGAAACATTAAACCTTGAGGAAAATTAATTTTATAATTTATAAAATTCAAGGAAGTACCTACTTGAAATTTAATTGAAGATTGACAAGAAGTAGAACTACAATGTTCATGATAATGCAACTTTAAGATGTCATTAACTACATTTATAAAAGTTTATTAAAGATCAGTAGAAGAAATATGAAGATTTTTTTTTAAGGAATATTACCATAATTTCTACACGAATTGTTTCTACAATATTCACGATAATGCAGTCTAAGATGTCATTAACTACATTTGTAAAAAGTTTATTTAAGATCAGTAGAAGAAATATGAAAATTTTTTTTCCAAGAATAATTTTATAAATAAAATAATTTCCACACGAATTTAGAGTGAATCGCGAATTTTCGTGAATTTTTTTTCCCACTCAATTTTACACAGTCTAAACAATGTGAAGGCATTCCGTTAAAAAAAGAGCAGGACAGCTTTATTAAATTACCAGTTAGAAAAGTAACAGTCTGGAAAATAGATGGGTTACTGACGCTTTAACGGCTTTTCTCCGTTACATTGATGGCTAAGTGTATGTATTCAGTTAATTTGACTGCTGAAGTGGATTGCATTACATATCTCGTAGGTGTAGGTTACGTTGTTAGTTACAATTTCATTTTTTACATTTCAAACATCAAAGATCTTATTAGATTCTAATGTAACGTTTGATAATAAAAGGAATGGAAAGAATAAAAGTTACAAAATACGCGATCAAATTTTTTATTCTTCATTATTTTGCACTCGAACGATGACTACCGTTGGAAAAAAAAAATTATACCAGGTTTAGCCCATTGACGCGTGAGAAAATCGTGCAATCGTATCGCACTACATCGCGTAAGAGATGAGCCGCGCGCTAACTTGTACCGATGTCGGAATTTCTCACGTACCAATAGCCATTTTATCTTTACGATCTACAGTAAACATGCCAACAATATCATCTCGACTACCAGATAGAATTCATACCCTTATACTGTCAAGGACTAATATTTAAAGTCTTTATTATCGTTTACATCTTCCTTTATTATTTATTTTTTCATGTAATGATCGTTAGGAGATTCTCTTTGAAGTTGAAAGGAGATCATGACGTCTAAGAATCCGTTTACTCAAGTCTAGAAACTAAGGGAGTCATCATCACATTTCTCATAAAATACTAAATAGAAGATTTAGATTTTTACACGATAATGCAGCTTTAAGATGTAATTGACTACATTTATAAAAAGTTTATTAAAGATCAGTAGAAGAAATATGAAAATAAAGTTGGAATTTGTTACAAATTTTCTTTAAAAAAAAATTTCTATTCTATCAGACATGAGCACATTAGAAGTCTTCTGAAATCGGTTTCGGACTTAAAAATTTTTCCAAAATGATTTATTTGATTAGATTGCGTCAGTTGGATTTTTTTATTTGATGTAGATTAATTCTTTTAATGTAGATTTAAATTTTTGGTTATTAAAAATTTGAATTTAACAACACAAAATTTAATAAAAAGATTAGAAAGTCATTCGTAACACATAAAAGTTGAGAATCCGAACAGTGACGTCAATTTGAATCTTTTTATCTCACTAATTAGAAGTTTTAATTTTGCATTTTAATTTCATAAATGTATTTAACAATTTAGCACACAATTACTGATTAAAATAAAAAAACATTTTAAAAGTGCTTCTCATTTTCACATATTTATGTATGATATCGTTGGGTCTTGCAGTTGATCAGTTGCATACAGTTTCATGATGATCAAGTAATTATGTAAAAATGAATATAAAATGTTGAATGCAAGATACTTATCTTAATTACAATATCAGAGTATATAAAATAAGTATATATATGAAATGATTGATGCACATGTGTGCTGGCTATATCCTAGTTACAGTAAAATCGATAAGAAATCTCACAATTCTTTTTTATTTGCCGATTATTGAACAATCTTTACTTATCTCAAATTTAGCGGACAAAAGTGTTGGATGCAAAATTAAAAAAAGAGTGTTTAGTTTATAAATAAAGTGTGCGCGATTAGTTACGTAATTTGTCATTTCATAAATTGCAACGGTAATGTTCTGTGGCATATCCGCGATACACGTGGATATCCTACAAAGCGATCTAGCGCGCGAGTCAAGTTTGATATTTATGATCTTGAAGATCATTAAGATCCGTAAGATCCAGCTGGATGGTCGTTTGTCCTCTTTGAACATTGCTCACTGGAGAACGTTAATCGACAACCCGCTATTCGGTCTTTCGAATCCTTATAAAGGCAATTAAATCGACAAGGGATCTTCTCTTCCTGCCAAGATCTTTGGCAGGAAAAAAAAAGTTTCTAGTCTCATCAGATTTTGATAAGATTCTCCTAATGTAGAGAATTTCTGACGTATCTCTCTTCAGATGAATTCCTTTCTGTTATTGTCTGTCAATAATTAAACGTTATGTTTTTGTATTTTACGACACAGCAATAAATTTGTTCGAAGGAATTAGAACAACTGATAAGAATCATTCTAGGGAGAAAATTTATCGAAACTAATTCAACAAAGTGCAATGAATCTTCTAAAAGATTCGATAATTCTCTTTTGTTCTTTGATGTTCATCTATCCTAGCAGACTTAATTTCATTAGAAGTCTTCTGAAATCGGTTTCGGACTTAACATGAAGTAATCTAATTCAACTATTTCCAAAACAAACAAAAAAATATTAATTTCACCCTAATTTTATAAACTAACAAGATTATTAATTGCGTATTTGAAAATTTATAAAGAAAATTTATAAATATTTACTATTAACTAATTTTAAGAAAAATAAATGAATATGGAGAAATTAAAAAAATTAATGGCAGAGATTTAGCATATAATCTGCAACAAGTTTTGAACACTTAAGATAGAAACTTTTGACATTGCAACAAGCATTAATTTTCATTCTAGTGTGTCATTTGAATGCGACATTAGTATGATGAATATCACCGGAGACGAATCCAGACAACACCCACGTGGAAAAATCAATAACAAGGACATTTACACCGACAGAATGAACAAGTTCCGTTAAGGGGGTGTCTAAGTTGTTTTTCGTCCTTTACGGGAAAATAATAAAACCAAATTTCCTGTTCTTTCTTTGAACTAATTTGTTATAGTAAAAACTACAGAGGCTTTCATTTTTTTTCGGCTAAAAATATTTAAAAAATTTAATATTGATAAATTAAATACGATGGAAGAGACTGCAGTTTGTAAAGCAAACGTTGTCTCCCTTTTCTCTGAATTAACAAAAATAAATAATTTTATTTAGAAAACTAAATAATGATAGAAAAAATACGCAGGCTAACACTCATTATATATAAAATTAACAACAAAATCTTTATTTTACATAAATTGTATTTTCACTTTTGTGTAGCAAAATGCTGATCGGTGCCACATGGTATTTAATGTACCAACATTAAATATTTTAAATACTTTTAGACAAAAGAAAGTGAAAGCCCCTGTAGTTTTTACTAACAAATTAGTTCCAAGAAAGAACAGGACATTTTATTATTTTATTTAAAAAGATCGAAAAACAGATTTCCAATAATTTAGTTCGAAGTTAGATGTCTCAGCCGAACTTGGACATACCCTTAAACGGTATATCTACAGAAAGATAATAATTAGTTAATAATTAGTTCCTTTCGAAATATTTATATTTGTCATCCCACTTATTGATATACTAATTTTCATTTTAAACAATGGTGATAAAAATGAATAATTGTTTTTACCCTCGCATTGATAAAATTCCAAATGATTAATATCTTTAATCAGAAAGGAACAAATAAACAGTAAAAGTAATACACACCGATCGATAGTAAAGGTGTAAAAAGTGCCGAGAATAACAAACCAGAAGACAATGGAGCATTAGTTAACAGTGTACGTAGAATTAATTATAGAATACCTTTGGTGAGTTATCGTTTAGATGCTCCTGGGACAAAGTGTGTTAATTACAAGAATCTACTTGACCAGATGGTTAATGAAAGTATATGTAGTTGGCAAGATATGCTTATAAGAAAGAAGAAAGGCGAACTTGGTGTAGACGTGCTCTTATAATTATTATTAGTATACGCCGTACATACTCGAACGCATATTTCAAAAGAGAAAGAGAAAAAAAAGTAAATACCTCATGTTTATATTTTATTATCTCAAAATTCCGTCCTTGGGAATTCAATAATTACAATAATTCTTATAGATTATCGTATTTTTCACAGCGAATATTTTTATTAATTGTAGATTGTTCGGATTAGAAATTGATTCAAAGCTAAATGGTATTCCATTCTTCTGGTTATTTATCAAATATTAAATTACAGTCTACAAGTGTACCATGTCTATTATTGACACTTTCAACTCACTACAATTTAAATAAGATTCGATAATTCTCTTTTGTTCTTTGATGTTCATCTATCCTAGCAGACTTAATTTCATTAGAAGTCTCCTGAAATCGGTTTCGGACTTAACATGAAGTAATCTAATTCAACTATTTCCAAAACTCAGTTTCTAACTCACTTCATTTCACTTTAATTCACAAAAACAGAATACTATGTCTATTAATAAGACTTTCAATAAATTATTAAATTTTTTGTGTAACCGTCTTGTACAAAGATGAGTGAAACAATAAATTAAAGACGATCCCCACTATTTCTCGTAAAGTATTAACAGTTATTATTCATTAATGACAATTAATAGGTACACTTTCAACAATAGGGTTTTTGTCAGTGAGGATTAATTTTCAAACCACTTGTATTTGTTTACATATAAGAAAAATAATATGGAAAATAGAAATTTGAGATAGAAATTTACAGTTCTCTCTCTCTCTCTCTCTCTCTTTGAATAAGAATGTTTGTTTACTACCGTCTCACTCTGTTAAAGAAAAAAGTACATAAGAGTTTCTTTGTACAGGTATCGTGAAAAATTTTAATTGTGGTAACGCAAGTTGTCTCTTTCTCTATCCAAGATAACTAACATAAGAGTTTCTTCCTCTAAAATTTGTTTTCCTTCACTATCCAAGTTAAATGGCATAAGAACCTTTAAAAATGCGTTTAAAAATGGTGAAATTAATTTTTCCCGAAATAAATACATATATTCGAAATTGTTTTGAAATAAATTGATATATCAAATTCGATGATAATGTCCAGCGAATATTATCGAACGAGAATATTACTTTTGAAATCGCTGTTCCATAAATCCTTTAAAGAGGAAGTCTCGCGTGATGTAGGTACGACTTTGGAACAGTGCTTGCCATGCAAAATCGACACGTTTTCACGAAGAGCTATGAATCACTTCGTGACATAACGTGTTACTGAGACAAACGGAAACGTAAATTCTCCTGTCGTGAAAACGGGAGATGTGGTGCGAGAATAGAAGTACGAAAGTACAAGCAGGCGTGAGATAGGAGAAATATATATATATATAAAGGTAGGCAAAGTAGTCGCATGTTACCTACATCTGGCGATGTAAACGATTAGTTTTCTTTTCCCACTGTATGGTGCGCTCATGTATCGCGTATCGATACCAAGCACGACTCCGTGGATCGCGGGTCCGCTAAAAGTCAACGGTCATAGTGTCTGGGTCAAATGAACATGGAATTTGTGGAAATTGAGTCCCCGTGATAAATCAACATATTTTTCCTTAAAAAAAACGAGTGGACGATACTTGTTTATCTGTGACTTGTTTTATACTTTCCAACTGTATAGAATCGAATTTATTTTCGATAATTTTCATTTGCCTAAATACCTACATATCTAATTTAATTTTATCATCATCTGTGGAAAACAAATTTCTCGGTGAGTCTCTTTCAACACTTTCACCAGGGTTTTACATTGGAGAATTTTATCTTTAATTATTTATCTCACTATTATTAATTTATTATTATCCCGCATCAAAAGTTGGGGACCTAAAAACGAAACGAATTATAGGTTAGGTTGATTAAGTTCCTTTTTAATTATATGTAAGTAATCAGTTTTTATTGAATATTTTCGATGTAATGAAGACCAACATTAATGGTTTGTTTCTCTTTTTGTATTTTTACCACGAAGTATTAAGGAGCAGTCACTATTATAGATATACACTGACAAAAAAATTTATTTGATTCAAATAATAAATTACTTGTCTATTATCAAATAAATATTACAAATAAATAAAATTACTTAAACCAATTAATTTTTATTTAAATCAAATAAACTGTAATTTAGTCAATAATTTCTGTATTTGAGTCAAATACTATTTAATTGACTCAAATAACATTTATTTGATATAAATAAATATTTATTTGATATAAATAAATATTTATTTGATATAAATAAATATTTATTTGATAATAGTTCAAGTAATTCATTATTTGAATCAAATAAATTTTTTTTTCAGTGTAGTTAGTTTCGGAGAAGTCGAAAATTATCATCAATTCACTTTATTTTGGTTTAATTCAGAAAAACAATATACTATGTCTATTAATAAGACTTTGAATAAATTATTAAATTTTTTGTGTAACCGTCTTGTACAAAGATCAGTGAAACAATATATTTAAGACGATCCCCACTCTTTCTCGTAAAGTATTAACTTTAAGGAAAAGTGACAAACATAACCTAAAACTTTTTGCTTCAAGGTCCTTTTCTTTAGATGGTACGTCACATATTTGTTTGTTCTCTTTACCATTTTAATCATTTCTTGTCCCTTTTTAAAGAGGAAATTTTATTTTAATTTTAATTTTTTCTAAATACAACTTTAGAAAAGAAAAGTCAGGAAAAAAATGTTTTTTCTACTTGAATATTATTTTATGGTATTCTATCGAGTTGTCTTGGTGCGGTATTTAATTGCTTGCATCTTCCATTGTTCGGACTGTCAATTTCGCTTAAAATATCATTCTGTCGTCGAAAGCGAAAGATATGAGTGATAATTGGATAGCATTTGAAGCGCGCACCGGTAAAACCGGAATTGTTGTCTTTTCATGATTGTGTCTTTCCTTCTCTCTCTCTCTCTCTCTCTCTCTCTCTCTCTCTTGTTTCCACTTAACAATCAACTAGAGCCTGAGGACTGTCTCCGCGCGCGGTTTTGCCTCTGATGATAATCAATTACACGATACTCTCGAACCTAAGCTCGCACTGGTACTTCTAACTTCGTGCATTAGTCAGTTAATTATGAGAAGACTGAGTTCTGCATCAGCTCACGAGCTTAATTATTTTATCAGCGAATTCAATCCTGTTAATACATATTATTATTATCAAATAAATAGTTATTTACATCTAACAATTACTATTTGAGTCAATTAAATTTTTCTTTCAAAAAGAAGAATTTATTTCGCTCAAGGAAACATATTTTTTCCAATAGTCAAAAGCCTCGAATCTTTTCCGACTGAATTCCATTAGGAATATAACAAAACAATAGAAAATCAATATTTAAACAAGTTTTATGAAAAAATCTGAACAACCCGTAAAAATTATTTAAAGGTTTTATGGGAAATTATGAGCTACCCGTAAAAATGATTTAATGGTTTTATGGGAAAATCTGAGCTACCCGTAAAAATTAATTTACGGATTTTATAGAAAAATCTGAACCACCTGTAAAAATTAATTAATTGTTTGTTTAAAAGAAACATACGGCGAAACGTAACGGAATTTTTCTAATTATTAAATTAAATTTCTAGATTAGGCGTAAAGTGATTAGAAAAAGATTCCTTTTTTTCAATTAAAAATAAAATTAAAATGATGATTTTCTTTTTTTATATATTAGATTCTTTCAATTGGAGTGTGCGCTAACGTTTTTTTTTTATTTTTATAAATAAATGACATCTAATGAGCGTGAAGGCCTTGAATTTATTAATAAGAAAAATTTTTGATTACCCCATGGCACGGTTTGGATTATGCGAGTCGTTAATCAAATGGGACCGGCGGCGGCGTGTTATATTATCATCATCAGTCCCGCGGCCGTGCGCTGTGAGAATTTCTCGATCACTTGTGGAAAGGTGGAAAAAAAAATTCTTGATATTATTTCCGATCCATATGCAGTTCATTGTATCATTAAATATATTTTCCCAAATGAGCAAATAAATTACAAAATAAAAAAAATATTATTTATTTTGTTTATTTTTGTTTACAATATATTAAAAACCAGAGTTAAAAACAATCTTAGCATTGATTTTACTGTCAGCACCTTTTGCAAAGATATCCTATTATATTCTTATATTTTAAATTTTAAAAATAAACAAACGTAGATAAGGGTATAAGGTGCATTTTTGATGATATCATTGCAAAGGGTTAATGACGGTAAAATTACATCGGTAGATTTGTCGAGTCGTTTTCTATATCAGGACCCGATTCACCTCATTATTCTTAAGTTCGTGGCAAAAGAGAAAGAAGAAAAAAAAATTTGTAAGCAAGCAAACACACGAGGCAACGCGAATAGATAATCGCGGCTTCTCACAGGAGTAAACAACTCCGATCGAAAGTCGTATCTACAACGCCGTAGCTGAGGGTCGAGTCGCGCGGTATACCGGTGCTAACCTAATCACTACCCAACATTAAACTCTTGTTCATCACGAATAATTAATACTCGCCTAATTGCTCATGCGCACCATCTTAGGCTAGTGCTTTTTTTTCAAAAAAACTTATGCAATATTTTTCCATTTTGATTCCTATTTTTTTTTTCTTTAATCGAAACATAACATTGAAAAAAGAGTATTCTAATTTTAAGTATATTTTATTCTTGAAGAATTATTCTAAATTATATTCTTATCGGATAAAGAAATATTCTTACTTGAGAATATCTTCTAAGCAGTGAGTGTATGACGTGGTTTTTAGTATTTTTTTGTTTATTATATTAAAAACAATGAATCCAGTTATTGAGTGGCTGAAAAATAATAAACTAGAAGATTAACATATTTGAACGTGAGTTTATATAGTTATCAACTAATTCTACTGACTTATTAATCATGCTTTCTCAAAAGAGACGTTAAATTTCAAAATTTTGTAAATATGTTCATAATATGTTCTTCGCGCCTATTTAAGTCGCGAATATTCTAACGTCCAGTAAAATATTCTTAAAGTTAGAATATTTTTTTTTCAGGTGAAATAACTATTTATTTTCAGTCCCCAAAAATGGAAATGAATTTGTATGAATTATTTTATAATTCTTCTCCTAATGAACCTAGTTTAAAATTATTATCTCCCACGATTCTAAAACAATTAGAAATGAAAAGTGCAAAATTTATCGAAATTCACCTAGATTTATGCGAATATGGGGTATCAAACTTACACCAGAGTGTAAAACAGAAAAAAAAAATTATTCATGTTTGCTTCCTGCCGCTAGATTCACCGGATATTATATTCAAGGCAAATTACTCGTTTCAAACAAATTGCAAGGCAACGTCTGGCATCTA
The DNA here is from genome assembly GCA_001855655.1 of Leptopilina clavipes. Classification (NCBI taxonomy): domain Eukaryota; kingdom Metazoa; phylum Arthropoda; class Insecta; order Hymenoptera; family Figitidae; genus Leptopilina; species Leptopilina clavipes. Next base: position 4,882 of record JUFY01030112.1, on the reverse strand, counting down.
CCATAGGGAGAGAAAGAGAGCAAAAAAAAAACACTAGGAACTACTTTGTCGATGATCATGAGTTTCTAGAATCTTCACGCAATTTTATAACCCCACGAATAATAGCAACAGCTGAAGGCGAATTTATTGTTCGTTTTTGTTTACTTAATTTTAACAAAAGTTTTTGCAGAGAGTCATTAACTCAAGGTTATGATTACACTGCGATTGAGATTTTTTTTTCCCTTCTAACTATCGGAAATATTTACAAAAGTTATTTTAATGTTTTAAGAATATTGTGAGAATATTTCAATTTACAGAATGGAATGATTACCAAATTGTTTTTTTTTTGCTTGTAGAACTTCCTGATTCAAATTCTTGTACTCTCCCTTGGATAAATCGTGAGAATAAAAATTATTTTTGTAGATTTTTCGAATCATGCAAATAAATTAAATTCAGTGAAAAAATCGACAAAAACAATTTTTTCTATTAAGCGATTCAACTTGTTTCAAATGACATTAAAATTTTCATCTTTTTTTTAATGTTTTAATAAACGTTCATTATTTCAATAAATCTTTTTTCTTTTGGAACGAAAGATAAGCAGT